>JACDOX010000261.1:0-13526 GCA_014549065.1 Cardinalis cardinalis | reverse complement strand
AGGAAAGGAAAGGAAAGGAAAGGAAAGGAAAGGAAAGGAAAGGAAAGGAAAGGAAAGGAAAGGAAAGGAAAGGAAAGGAAAGGAAAGGAAAGGAAGAAATATTTAATTTAATTCCCTACAATAGTGATCTGCCCAGTGTCCTCCTCCCAGCCTTCCACAGAGACATCCCCTTGGTGCTGGCGTGTCCCTGCAGCCCCTGCAGACCTGTGACCTCCTGCTCCTCCAGGCTGGCTCCAGCGAGCCACGCCGGGGCTGAGCTGCCTGAAATAGGCACAGAGAGAGCCTTCCACAGAAACCTCTAAATGGGTTTTAATGTCTCCCCGCC
This sequence comes from Cardinalis cardinalis, assembly GCA_014549065.1. Lineage (NCBI taxonomy): Eukaryota > Metazoa > Chordata > Aves > Passeriformes > Cardinalidae > Cardinalis > Cardinalis cardinalis. The sequence goes on along the minus strand of JACDOX010000261.1, from coordinate 13,201 downwards.
GTAGGATTCCCGGAATTAATTTRTGTCTGGCTTTTGAAATCAGGGATGTTGTGTTGAAGAAGATGGATGCTCCTAAGAAGTATTGGAAAGAATGAAGGGCTGACAGGGGTGGTTTATGCAGCGAGCCTGGCCATGGATGCAGAGTAGTAAATGTGGTTGGTTGATTGAGATCAGATTTTTATTTATTTTTTCCAGCGGCGACGCCCATGTCGTTTATTTATTTATTTTCCCCTTTCACTTCAAGGCACATAACAACAACGCTGTATTTTATAAATCCCTGTGATTATAAATCTAGTAGGATGTCATTCTTGGTTTCCTCAGAGGCCAGGAGTCTATACCCACAAGAGACAGATGGGAGAAGTAGGCAGCAAACCTTCTATATTATTGCAGAGAATTGCAGGAACTGGTTTTGGTTTACACCGCATGGGGAACGCAGAGTCTGCACAGAGCATCTCCATTTACTGCTTCCTCTGTGAGCAGCCAAGGCAGGATTGCTGACACTCCCTCCACACAGTTCCTGGGCAGGGAATGMTGCCCTGCAAAAGATGCAAAGCCACGGATTTGCATCAGCTCTTTCTGTTAKTCTGCTTTGAGGATACAGCCTAAAGAACTTTAAAAGCACTTCATGCAACGGTGCAAAGCTGTGTAAAAGTCCAGGTTGGTTCAGCTCCTTTCTCCWCTTCCACTCTGTGCCTTGTCCCAGCAGAATTGCTCCAAGAACTTCATGAAAAAAGAATCCTCTTGCTTTGTCTTGCAGGCAGCAGTGGCAGATGAGACTTTGAGTTGCACAAGGTGTGGGTAGCAAAAAGAGATTTTTGCTGTAGGATGAGTCAGGTTGTGCTGCAGTGTTAGGAAGTGTTTTTTTCCACAATTTAGAAGATGATTTTTAAAAGTAGGGGATTTAGTTTACATTTTTTCATGAGCTACAAGGTCAGTTGTGGAGTGAGAGCTGGATTTAGCTTTAGAGTCATCTCTCAGCTTTGAAGAAAGAAAAAACAACAACAGGCATGTTTGATTTTGGTGTTTTGCTTTATTTTCTTGCTGCCTTGGCCATGGGGCTGCCTGTGGTGTTGTGGGGGCWGCCCCATAAGGTCTCTGGTCCTTCCCTCCTCTTCCTATCATTCACCTCCTCCCCAGCCCTACCAGAGTCAAATATAAACTTTCTAAAATGAACACAAGATTCATTCCACTTGACCAGGCCTGACTTCCCAGAAAATAAACAGAGAGAGCAGAGCCAGCCAGCCCCTTCTCCTGGAGCTGCCAGCCTCCAGAGCTGTTCTGGGCTTTTTGTAGTGGAGAAAAGGGTGGAAAGGAGACAGAGCCAACCTAAAGGATTTCCAGGGTCTGCTAAGTGTCTTAATTAGCACAATTCTGATTTGTTTCTTGTTTCAGTCTCAGTTGGATGGCTGGACACAGCTGTTCCCCTGCCCTGGAAATGGACCCAAAGGMATCAGGTCAGTAGGATCTATTAGTGCTGTTGATAGAAAAGGATTCTTCAAAACCCAGCACTTAAACAAATCCAAACAGGTCAAAAGCCAATTTCCTTTATGACCATTTTTACASTTATCTTTTGTTTTCAAGGGGTTTGTTTTCAATGGTTTGAACTTAGAGATTTAGATCAAATGTTAGGGAACAGTTCTCCCATATGAGGGTGCTGAGGCCCTGGCACAGGGTCCCCAGAGAAGCTGTGGCTGCTCCATCCCTGGAAGTGTCCAAGGCCAGGCTGGATGGGGCTTGGAGCAACCTGATCTWCAGGGTGACATCCCTGGGGGAGAACAAGACAATCTTTAAGGTCCCTTCCAACACAAACCATTCTGTGATTATTTCTATAAAAATTAAAAAAAAAAAGAAAACATAGGACAAAACCCCATCATCACAGAGGCTGTGTATATTCATTTAAAGAATTACTAAAAAATAAAGCAAAGAATATGCTGAGCAGTTTTCCAGCCCAGTTTTGCCTTAGTTTCTGCTATGCAGAGGTCCCTCAGTACTGCACTGACTGGGGGGTGCCAGTGCTGTGCCCTCTGCCCATGACAATGGACAGTGAGTGGACACTGGAAAGGCTTCAGTTTGCTCTCCAGGGCAGCTCCCCAGACTCTGGACTTCCCCTGGCCTCTGTGCCAGCTCTCAGCTGTTGGACACTCTCTCCTTCAGTGCCTGGCAGTGTACTGGAGGCAGTGAAGCTCTGTGGTGCAGCTGCCCTAAAACCACAGCACCAGCCGTGACCTTTTGCACTTGAAGTCCATGATTTTTTTCTTAGACTCCCAAGCCCGCAGGTGYTATCCCTGCAATTCCCTGGGAGCAGCTGTGTGCAGGTGATTCTCTCTGAAATAGCATGGGAAAGAAACAAGTGTAGACAAAATAATAAATACACCTGTATAGGCCTCCCTTTCCTTGCAGACAGGGATGTTTTGGGACCCAGGTCAGAGTTATCTGATATGTCCCAGATCCCCTCTCCCAGCACTCATCACCTTCTCTAAGTGACAATGTTTATCTGCCTTTCTTTTCCCAGGACAGGTATCTTTGATCTCATCTGGTCTCACTGTTAAACACTCTCTCTTGCAATGAAAGCATGAGCTGCTGATCCTCTCTAATCCCAAAACATCCTGTGTGATTGACTCTCTCGACTTTCTTCATCCTATGAGCAATACCTGAAGTTATTAAAAAAAACCCCAACAAAACAAAGAAAAAAGCAACTCAAAACAAAACAACAACAAAAAAGAAAAAAGCTAACAAAAAGAAAACTAAGTAAGAGAGTCTTTACACTGCAGCAAACCTGCTCTTTATGGGAAAAAAATCTTGAACGCAGCCAGCTGCAGCATTCCCTCCTGGGAGCCGAGTGCAGAAAGCAGCAATAGCCACGGTGCAAACTCAGGCACCTTTCYCTGTGGGTCTTCTGCTCTGCTTGTRATGATATTTAAAGGCAGCCTTAAAGAGGAAAAATATAGTTAATGAGGATTGGACAATATTTCTGCAAATTACTTATGTGCTGCTAAGGATAACGTTCAAAGATTAAAAATAAAAATCAAGGGGGAAGGTTTATTTTCATGTTAGGTTTCAATTTGCTACAATTTTTGTGTCTTTAATATCTGCTGTTTTCCTCTATAAGCATTATCTATTCAAGACAGAACAGATTAAAGCTAATTGTTAGGCCCCTCTGGTTTTCCTTCTTACTGTTTTATCTCCCAAGCAACTTTATTTGGTACAAGACAAATAATCTGAATTCCTGAAGTCAGAAACAAGGAGTGGGAGTCCGGGAAACTGGCTGCTGATCTAATGCAGTTTTTTTGCAAGTGTGGTTATGGTCAGAAACTCTAAATATGGCACCGTGTTACTGTACACACGGTGACTGCACCCTGTGTGTCAGGGGCTGAGTCACAGCACTGGAGTTTACTGACAAAAACATGTTTTACTACTCTTGGTACTGAGGMGTCAATAGAGCTGGGAGTGAAAGTGTTGAGCTTGTTGCATGGTCACCAGCTGAATCACAGGATCATGGAAAGCTTTGGGCTGGAAGGGATCTCAAAGACCATCTCTTGCCACTCTCTTGTTGAATTTGTAGGCAACTCTGACATGGGAAGAGATGAGAATCTTGACTCCATGTTTCAGAAGACTGATTTATTATTTTATTATCTATATTATTTTAAAAGAAAATTATATATTAAAACTATACTAAAGAATAGAAGAAAGCATTTCATCAGAAGGCTAGCAAGGAATAGAAAGGAATGGAATAATAATAAAATCTTGTGACTGAGCAGAGAGTCTGAGACAGCTGGACTGTGACTGGCCATTAATTAAAAACAACTACATGAGACTAACCAAAGATGTACTTGTTGCATTCCACAGCAGCAGATAATTATTGTTTACATTTCATTTCTGAGGCCTCTCAGCTTCTCAAGAGAAAAGATCTCAGCAAAAAGATTTTTCATAAAAATATGTCCATGATCTCCTCTCTTGACACCTTCCACAAGCCCAGGTTCCTTACAATGGGTTTGGTGCCTGCTCTGGTTTTGCTGGTGGTGAGAGGGRTGGAAGCAGCAGAAGGGACGTGATTTGGCCAGTGGATGCTGAGGTRTGGGTTTGCTTGTCTGGGATGAAGAAGCTGTGGAGGAGGGATCACTGCCTGGCACCCCATGGTGGGGTTGCCTGAGGGGAGCACAGTCAGGAGAGCTGTGATGCCCATGGCCATGATTCTCCCGGAAAAGTTTTCTTTCCAGCACCCTGAAGAACAGAAGAGTCTTTCCAAGCTTCATGGAACAGAATTGTCGGCCTATGGCTCCCTCTCCCCCTGCTGCAGGAGAGGCTCCCTCCTGACCTGTTGCAAATGAACCAGCAAAAGTTTGAYTTTCTCAGCTTTTGAAGTGAACTGGCTTGATCTGAATGTTAATGGCAGAATCTACATTAATATAATATTTTTTTCTTTTAACAAAGCCCTCATTTTTTTAATCTTTTCAATGAGTATCCACCAAAGAGCTCAGCTGGCATTCCCATACTGTCCACATTCATCCTAACCTTTGGTATTGACTGACTCATGCAGTATGCATCTGCAAGAGTTGTTAATGGAAAGTATTAAAGAAATGTAGTTTAATATTTGGTAAATAGGATGTGTCTTTTCTTTGTGCTTGAATTCGTGTTTCAAATGTCTGTGTTTGTGTTATTTTTATTAATATATTTCATGGGCTGCTTAATAATAGTAGCAATTAAGATAATAACAATAAATACTAATAATACTGTGCTCCTCTGCCTTCCATCTAAGGAGGTCAAGACTCAAGGGTGTACCTCTGGGGCTAGTGTAATGTAGATCTGATCTCTTCTTGCCATTTCTTCTTGTGGAAAGTTAGGAATATTGTATGARGATCAGATCGCCTCTATTTTGGCCTCTGGAATGTCTCTTAGGCATTATAAATACCAGTAAGAAACAAAAAATTGGAAAGAAAACAAGCACCAGGACATTGAAAAATATAACCACAAATGCTATTTGGGATTTTTTTTTTCTGATTTAGCAGAATGCTATTAATACTGTAATTAAAGCTATTTTGTAGCCTGGAGGCCTGAGCACCTGGCTCTTGTTAGAGCTGGATCCATATTGCATGGTGAAAAAAGCCAAGAGGACAAGAGAGGAGATGGCCCAAAGGAGAACACAAGAGGGCACAGTGGCACCTGTGGTGCACTTTTTGTTCTCTGGCTTTTTGAATTGTTGAGGGCAGGTTGAGCACAGAGCTCTGTTTACATGACATAAATAATTACGGTAACAGGGCTCATTAGTGGGAACAGTAAAAATTTAATTTTGTCAACTTGGAGTGGATTATTTACTAGAATTTTTTTTTTTTTTGGTGGCTGAAAGATAGATGTGATGACTGTGTCATATAAGGTCARTATGGCAATAAGCCCCACTGCAAGTTTGACAGAATTAATGTGGGCAGCCAGTAAGAATGTACTGATTGTATTAAATAAGGTACAAAATGCACATTCCAGGCAGGTGTTTCTGCACTTTCCTCATCAATTCCACTGTTCTTGTRTTGTGTTGTGCTGATGGAAACAAATTCTGTGATTTCAGAAACAAAGGACGCTGATGCTGCTTTTCATCCTTCTGCCCAAGGAGAATAAATGTTTGTGCAAAYGTTTTTTCATGTGGCTGCCCAGAAATGACCCAAGTGAAGCCAAGAAGCTGCACATTAAGCAACCTCCCCCTGGTGATGCTGCTGAAATGAGAGGTCAGTGGTGAAAACTTTCTTCTGGAAGAGTTAATGGTGTAAATAGATATTTGTAAAGAAGTGACACAGAAATAAGCAGRACCCTATCTCAAATGTTAGGTTGAAGCTCAGAGGTCACAGTCATCCYTAGATGTCTCAGTGGGGCAAACAACCTCCCTGTGCCACAGTCACCTGCCTGGRTGGGTTTTTGTGGAAGGAGAGCTGGGGGAATAAGCCCAGCAAAGGGTTTCAAACAGCCTTTTTTTGGGTTTTTTCAGTCACTATTTCTGACACTGACAGGAGGTTACAGCCTGGGCCTTTACGATGGGAATTGTGGTTGAAACCTCTGAAGGCTGTAATCCATGACATGACATTATTTCACTATTACAAATGAACATCTCCCCTTAATTTTTTTTCAAAGAAGCCCTTGTCCTCAGCTCTCCCATAGATATGATTTGTAAACAGAACTTCTCCTCCCATCCAAAGCAGCCTTTGGGGGTTTCTCTCCCTCCCACAATCCAACCAACCCGGCGCTGTGTGCGGAGCCGCGGAAGGAAGGTGCGACCCTACAGCGCACGCAACAAAGTACAGAAACAAGATCATTAACATCTTAATATCCTGCCCTGACATCTCACAAATTATTTTAGACTTCATAGCCAATGTAAACAGGTTTGTTTTCAACTCCCCTAATTGCCTGCTAATTGAGAGCAGATGCAGGCCTTAACTTTCAGCAGATAAAGAGCAGCCTCTTCTCTGGGGCTCCGCATCTATCAGGAGGTCTCTGATGTGTGCTCTSAGCTTCCCTGCTTAGTGATGCCGAGGCAGAGGGGGATTGCAACGGCTCCTCTTGCCTGAACCTCAGCGAGACAGAAGGGAAGACAGAGCTGTGGGACTCATCAGTAACATCATCATCATTATTGTTTCATTTCGTACTCCAGTGCACTTTCTGCAACAGCGCAGGTCTCCTTCTGGGGGGGGAGTTCTCCGAATTATAGATGGGCTTCTCGTTATGATAGAAATCACTGGGTTTATGAAAAATGCATTGCTGTCATATTCCATTATCTACTTCCTCCCATGCTGCAGTCCTGTAGCTTGCAAGTCATTAGATTCTTTTTCAGAGTTCCTTTGAAATAATCCTTTCAAAAAACACTATTCATTGGGTATGACCCCAGAGAGATACTGTCTGGTACTAAAGCTCTCTTTTAGTTCTGCGAGGGAGACCTGTAACAACAAGATAAGTGCATGTATATTCCARGTAATGTCTGGAGTTTGCTGCCTCCCATTAAATGCAATGGGAGCTTGCAGTTCAAATGRTAGAATTTTGCTTTGTAAATGTAGGAGAAAATGGAGTTCAGATATATAGGTAAATTTGCATTTGGTAGTGATTTAATGTTCCATGGTTCTGTTTTAGCTCCAACTTAAATATTACATTAAAACCATCAATAAAGAAAAAAAGGAAAGGGGRAAAAAAAAAGAAAAAACGTGCTAACTGCTGGGTTCAGAGGGAGTGGATGTGATTTTGTTCTTGCTGTCAATGTGGCAGTGAGCTGCCTTTTACTTTCTCCTCTTCATTTAGCAAGTCAGCAGCAGCAGTTAAATGATAGCCCTCCGGTCTTTCTTCAGGACTGTTTTTGCAAATGAAAGCAGGAACTTGAAATCCTTGTGTTTTTCATATCACTTACAAGGTGTTTTGTGAATTTTAACATTTTTGCATCTATCTGTGAAACAGTGGAGGGGATGGGAGTATTTCTGAAGTAAGAAGTGCCCTTTGTGCAGGGAGGCTCCATAGCTTTGTACCACTGTGTTCAGGAGGTCCTAAAGGGATATTGAAGAAAAATAACAGCCAAAAATGAAAATCTTTGGTGGCTTGTGAATGATAAATGGGTTGAAAAAAAAAAAAAAGAGGAAGAGTTAACATCTAACCAGTGTCTTTCAGAAATACCTAAAGCACCTGGTGTCTGGATTCTGAAACATTATTCAGTCCYAGAACCACAAACTCTCCAGGTTTTCACTGTGATTTCTTCACTGAGCACTTTTTCTTTCCCAGTGCTGGCTCCAGGCCTCTCTGTGAACACAGAGTCACCCCTGCTCACATTATCCCTCTCTGGAAAATTGCCACAAACCTTGCAGAATCCAGTGCTGATCTACCAGCACTGTGAGGGGTTTAATAGGAGGGCAGGGGGCTTGCAGTCAGTAGCACAAGGCATAACAGAGCAGAGCAGTGGTCCATTAAATCAGTGTGCTGGGGCCCAGGCATTTACAGTCACACAGTCAGATGTTTCCAGTAATTATTTCCCCACAGCATTTTTATTAGGTGCTCCATAAATAATATTCACTTCCATGCTCTTCTCACGGTCTTTTATAGAAATAAAAAAAAAATACAGTAGGAGAGAAAAGAAGGGGAGTTCACTTTAGTTTCAGCTAGGTTTTTCAGGTAATTCTGTCTTTGAGCCCTACTGAAGCAGATATGAACTTGGAATATATGAGCAAAATAGTTTCTGTTGACGAAACATTGTGGCCTACAACAGTCATTGGATCAGCTTAATGCAAGAATCATAGAACCACCATAGAATCACGGAATGCTTTGTGTTGGGAGAGACCTTAAAAGTCATCTTGGGCAGAGACACCTTCCACTATCCCAGGGCGCTCCCAGCCCTGTCCCACCTGGCTTTGGACATGCAGGGACCCAGGGGCAGCCTCAGCTTCTCTGGGCACCCTGTGCCAGGGCCTGCCCACCCTCACAGGGAACAATTCCTTCCTTATAACTAATCTAAACCTATTCCCTTTGAGTCTGAAGCCATTCCCCCTTGTAAAATGACACGCTGTTAGGTTTCTATTTCAGATTTAGACTTGTCTTGTCATGGTTCCCATGCAGACCTAGGATTGACAAGCAGCCAGCACTGGGGCTGGAGTAGGATCTTTTTTCTATGTCCTGTTTGTTTGTTATTCACTTGTTTTGGTGGTATTTATGTAGTTCAAATCCAGGGTCATCACACCAGCAAAAGGCACTGCCCTCTCCTCTGAGCAAGGACCTCCCAGAGCTCAGCACTGTCACTGTGTGTTTCATCTGCTCTGTACATGCAGCCCCCATTGCCAAGCACTGGCTTTTCCATGTAGGCTACTGTGCAAAGGCTTTTTCCAGGAAATATCACTGCCTTCTCTCAGTTATAGCATTAACATTAAGCAATACAGCTTCTTTCCTGGCACCAGCACCTGTGTTTTGCAAAGGGTTTTTATTCAGATATTTAATGTTCAGCATCAATTTTCTATCCAAAGTAAGATTCCTCAAACAAACTCAAGGATCTGGAGACTTATTTTTGTGCTTACTGGACTGCCATGCTGTAACCAACCCTAAGCAGAATTCAGAGGAGCAACAGCAAAAGGAAGTGGAGTAAATATTCATGGTTCAGGTTTGCTACAAGGGTYATAAACTCTTCCACCTGTGTGTGCAAACCCTCTGGGCAGCAGGAGGTGGGTATTTATATAGATCAACCCACAAGTACTTCTCTCAGCTGAACAGCTGAGTCAGGGGAGGTTTAGGTTGGATATCAGGAAAGAAGTTTTCATGCAGAGGGTGAGCACTGGAAAAGGCTCCCCAGGGCAGGGGTCACAGCCCTGAGCCTGTCTGAGTTCTAGAAGCATTTGGACACCACTCTCAGGCACAGGGGGAGATTCCTGGGGTGTCCTGTGCAGGGCCAGGTGTGGAAACCCAGGGCACAGGGAATATTTCTCTGTCTGCTCTGGGGTGTCCTGATCCCCAGGGCAGCACTGACTTTGACCCTCATTCATGCAGAAAGTTTCGTGGACTTCAAGATAGACTGGAATCCACAAAAGTGTGAAATAGATTATAGAGAGCAGTGYAGGTGTATCACTTGGTGAGAAATTGAGGTTTGGGGATTTTTAGTATGTTGTGGATGGAAGCAAGATGGAGGGCACAGGGTGTTGTCCTGGGTTTCTTCTTCATGCTTCTTCTTCCTCCTTCTCCATGGGTTTGGGTGGCATTTTGTAATTGGGCAGAAAAGTCCCATTGGAGCTCTTTGGGATCAGTTATTGGGTTAAAAGGGAAAATAATCTGAGTGTCAGTTCTTAATTGGATAGTTTAGTCTTAAAAGCCCTTGTACCAAGAGATTGTTGGCCATTTTGTGCCTTCTAATGAAAAGCTGCCCAACTCACAGTAGTGAGACTGTTTTACTGATGAGAAATAATAAACACCTGAGTCCCAACATGAACTGTCTCAAGTACCTTCAAACCCAGAGAAACCCACAACTGGTACTGCCACAGGCAGGAGTTGGACTCAGTGGTCCTGAGGGATCCCTTCCAACTATTCCATCATTCTGTGCAATGTGTGGCTGTGTGCACAGGGAGCACAGAAACTGTTCATGGCTGGGCAGAAGACAGAGCTGCAGATGAGGGGGTGGGTTTGCTGTCAGTGCCTGCTCAGGCTGGATGGCCTTGTTYCATGGTGTCCCCATGAGGCTGCAGTGGCTCAAAGGAATGGGGTATTTACCTGCAGGCCAGTGTCAGTGGGTTGGAGGTTTCTTAGCAGCACTGGCTGACGGTTGAGATGTGTGGTGAAGACAGAGGACCCGAGGCTAGACCTAACAGAACTCAGACCTTGGCTAAAAGCAGCAGGTGAGGGAGCTTCCTCCAGCCCTGGCACTGCTGGAAGTTGCTCTGCTCCTGGCCATGGCTGTAGCAGTGTCAGGGACATGCTGGCAGGAGGAAGCGAGTCCTCTGCTACTCAGAAAATCTCACCTCCAGATCCTTTCTCAGTTCCTTTTGTTCTCTGTTTCATTTCTGGACTGGGGAAGTTGCAGCCTGAAATTGAATAAGAACCCACTCAATATAAATGTATGTATCTATTTCGTCTGTAGGAAGACTCAGTTCAGTGAACCCAGGCCATTGGCATTTCATAATTTTCTCTTGCTGCAGCAGGTAAGGGATTAACCCATTGTTATTCCTCTACAAAGGAAGACAGAAAAAGAAATATTCTGCAAAGACCATGATTAAAAAAGAAAAATCCATTGGGTTTTTAAAGAAATATTTTATTGGAACCATAAGGTTTCTTTTTTTGAGAGAGAAAATTTGAAATCCGGAGTTTATTTTTCCTTCAGTGTCTCTCCTAAGAACCAACAGGAATTGAGATTTTTTTTTTTCTACTCTCTTGTGTTTGTGCCTACTTATTAAACACACATGTGGCCTGGATTCCTTGCGTAGGTGCAAAGAGGTTCAGCAAAAAAAAAGGAAAAGAAAAAAAGGTGTAACCCAGTCCATTGACCTGTCTCTTTGCCCTTAGGACTCTTTCAAACAGCTGTGAGAAAAAGAAAGGGTGGGGGCAGAGAGGTAAAAAAAAGAGGCAGTTTAACAAGCCAAATCCAGATGTTCATTTCATACACACACCCTGAACAGCTTTTGCATGGTTTATTTCATTTTCTGAAACCATTTTTCACCAGCCTGTTTTCTCAGCTGGGAAACTTCTGGTGTAGTGTTTTCAAAAAAATATTGCATTTGGCATTACAAGAAAACAGAGCCTTTAAGACATTAAAAGGACAATATCCTTGTTTGACTTGGCCCAGGGAAGCAGGGCTATAGGAATTTTAGATTTTTGTACCACCCAAAGAATAGGTAAAAGAAATTTTCCACTCTTAAACTCAGTTTACATGGGAATTTGAGAGTTGATTTAGCTTGATTTTAATTTTTTTTCCTTTTAAGACTTCTCTGTGGACTGTGTGTTGGTGTAGATAGACTGTATTAGTGGGAAGGAATATGCAAAGTGAGAGTAATTTGCCTCTAGACCATGATGTACCATGGTTCAAAACTGATTTTGAATGAACTCTACTTTTATTTTGTGTTATTCACACCCATATCTACATAAGGTAGACAGACTAATCTGAAACTATTTTTCACTGGCACAGTTGCTTTTTATTTACCATTTATACCAAGTGTGTGCACAGCACTGATTGGAGGGAGAATAGTGACAGAACAGAGTAAAACCAGTGAAAACACTGAGTTTAGAGGTACCCAAAGGCTGGGGATGATGAGTGACATTAGGGAAGATCAAGTGCAAGCCAGATACTGCTCCCACTTATGCAATCAGAGAATATATTTTGCCCTTCAGAGCACTCAGTGTAAAACCCCAACTCCACTGAAGCCAGTGGATGATTTGCAGTTTGCTGCCCTTCACAGTTTAGGTAAAAAACCCTTATTTTTTCTAAGCCATGTGATCAGTGCCATTCACCATCACTTTTTGTTTTAGAGAGAGACTTGGTCTAAATTCATCCCTGCAAAGAAAGTTCTGCATCTTTGCAACAACTTTGAAAAACGCTTTGGTGATCCTCTTTTTCACCTGTTCTGAAGAATGAAAAATTGAAGATATTCTTATGAGAAATGTCACCACCCTGTACAGACCTCAGACCCCACCAGCTCTGACATAAAGCAGACGATAAGAATTGTTAGAAATTGAGAATTTGAAGACATAGATTATGGTTAAATTAGACAGTGAAAAAGTAGGTATTGAACAATCCTGATTTATAAAACTGAAACATGATTTAAACAAGTGAATAGAAATCCTTAAAGCATTAAAACGTTTCACACCATGTTTTCCTTTTACTTTGCTGCTACTAAACAAGGACAAATCTTCGGGTGTCTCTTGCACCCAGAGCATGGCAGGCTTTGTCTGTGTGTACAGGTGTGTTCATCCTTCTGCCTTTCAGCACCTGGGGTGGGAATGTTGGCATTCTGCTGTCAGAACACCACCAAATGGGCTATAAATACCTGAACTCTATTCTGACAGAATTAAAAATAAAATAAATAAATCAAGAAAAATTTAATTAAGACTTTAAATGCATTATGCAGGTCATTTTTCTAGGACCTAGAACTCTAGAACTAGAGTGGAAATCTGCTGAGCAGTCCTGGTTGAAAGTTTGGGAGTCTTTTTAAAGCCACTGACTTGGTGCACAGATTGAATAATCCTAGAGAAAACATGTATTGTCTGTCTGTTTCAGGAGACTGGAAATTTGTGATGAGAAACAGGCCCCTGATGTGCTTCCCCCTGCTCCTCTTTATCTGGAGTGTGCAGTACAAAAACACGTGGGTGTTTCTGTATTTATGTGCATGCATATTTACATGTACATTATTAGATACAGCTATAAAAAAGGTAATTACTTGATTTAAAAGAACAGTCTGTTTGTGTAAATATCAAACCTAGAACCCAGGCACCTTCWCTTCTGACTTTGGGTAATTTCACCTCTTGATATCTAGTATTAGASATGAATAAATCCACAAACTTCTGCACAGATATTGTCRAGACTCTGGAATTAGTCTCTCAGCTAGTGCATTTACAATGAACTTAGAAAATGCCATTTTAGAAGCATCAGGCTATAAATTTGTACAAACACCACTGTGTACATCTCTTCTGGAAGGATGGCACCATGGAAGCGGTGTCAAGGTTGCATCCTGTGCTTGCACAGCATGTGGAGCCTTAGCCTGAGGAAGGAGCAGTTTATGTA
>JACDOX010000027.1:7329015-7351832 GCA_014549065.1 Cardinalis cardinalis | reverse complement strand
GGAGCGACAGGTCGGGTAGGGAATGCGAGCAACTGCCCCCTGTCTACCCCTCGGGGGGAACAGATAAAGGGACTCCGAGGGGAGGGGGGGAATACAAAATGACCAATACAAACATAAGTACAGATAATAGACATAACGTGGCATCAAATAAGAAAATAACAAGGTGTGGTCTTTCCCCCCTGCACCAATCACCCTCATCCCCTGATCGAGGATTCTGGAAACAGGGAGTGGGAAGAGGGTGATGGGCCGGGGGGTTGCCAAGACAACGAAGGAGGGAATAACTGATAGACAAAAGGATTATCATAAAAAGGGGCGGGAGTAACTGAAATGATGGGGTACGTTACAGCAGGCCCGCAGGGGGAGGAAAAAGGGAGGGAAAGGGGGGAGGGGGRAAAGCCCTGAACAAGGTCATTATCCTAAATGAATAATAAAGTTCACAAAACTGAACCAACTCTTACAAAACTTCTTAAAAGTTAACCACGCGCACCACAACAAAAAAAAAGAAATAAAGCACACAAAACCCTCCTAAAAACTCAGAAAATCATTTGGATTAACTATTTAACTGAGTCTGTACTCAAGAGATTATAATGAGATGAGCTCCCTTTACAGAAACAGTCTCTAGGTCTGCCTGACCTGTGCTAAGACAGTATCTTGGACAAAGAGGCAGAATAGGCCTCCAGCAATATCTAACAAATGTGTGTAATTTAGAGCATAATTTAACACATAATTTGAAGCAGCTTTTCCCTACACTCACAAGATGCTCTCGTTTTGCTCAGGGCAAAGGAGCAATGGCAAGGAGTGTGATAGTGCCATCTTTGCATCATACATCACTACTTGCCCATGAATAGATGTCTTGATTCCCTTTCCCAGAGAGCTTGCCTTACCATTTTTATATTTTAAGCAGTCACAAGCATAAAGGAAAGGGGGACAAGAGCCAAGCAAAACTCAGAGGCATGATGAACAAAATCTGATTGGAATCTGCCTGCCAGCTGAGCAAAGCTGCAATTTCCCAAAACATCTGCCTATAACACCCCCAATTACATAGTACAAGGTCAGACAGAAAGATTTGATAGATCAGGCTTGCAAGCAAAATATTCAGACTCATCAAAACTATTAAAAATATGAATTCAACTAGCCATGTAGCTGCGCACAGCGGGAGAACTTTTCAGTTGAATTTTGCAGAAGTTTGAAAACTCAGTGTATTTTAGGCAGATGCAGAAGTGGTTAAACTTCAGCCTGATTTCTTCAGAGATGATGATTTTGGTTTCTTGACAACTAAGATTGTCCAAGTGTGCATAAAGATAAGAGAGGCTAAGAATGCTGGAAGAGCTCATGCTGTCATCTCAGATGTCCTYTCCTTTCCCCATGGCTGTCGCACTGTCCCTACACACTGCATTCAGGGCGCAGGCCATTGGCTCCTCATTCAGGGCATAACTTGAAGCCAGGACTTTCAGATGGGAGCACAATACAAAATATAGAAACTGTGTGTTCTCTTTGCACATGCTGAGGTCCAAACCAATTATCTTTCTGTTGTTTACACTCAGCTTTGAACCCAAATGTTATTTCTTCTGTATTTGCCACATCTTCAGCTTTGGCTGTATTTGCTGATGCCTGCTGTGACCCATCTCAGGTCCACTGGCAATCCAGAGCAGGCAGAGTAAATGTTCAATATTAAATAAAAGAAAGCTGGAGGTTGAACCTGAGACATAAATCCTTGCTCATTCACCCCACTGAATTGTTGGATTGCTCATTTTTTTCCCAAATGCCTCTCCAAGACACATCTGCTAACAAAACATTTCAGTAACATGGATGCCAACAGTCCTGAACAATTTGATGTGGTTTCTAATCCTGTTTTAATCAGTATTGTAGACATAGCCACTCTACATCACATTTCCAGTTTCATCCTTTGCAAACTGTTTCTTTATGATGAAACCACAGCAGGAAGGAGTGACTCGTATGCATAAGCACCATCCTACTGTGGATATTCAGGATATGCCCAGCACARGCAGAAACCTGGGAAGTGTGACATGATCTTAGGCTCTGTTGTATAGATATCTCTTTACTGAATTAAGTTCTTTCAAAGTGAAAGGTGAGTATTGACTTATTTGTAAAGTATAAAAGAGAGAAATAACCCTTCATCCTTTAAACATCTGCAATATTGGGTTGATGTTTGTAAAACTTTTCTTAAAATTAGGTCAACATAATGTTTCTTCATAGAAAAAAAAAAAACAAACCAGAATTATCTTGTTCTTGATTTTCTTTTGAAATGTTTTTCATTTCTCCTCTTCCCATATGGGAAAAGGATTTATTTTATGTTAATGTTTTATATTCTAAAAATGCATTAATATTAATATATTATAATACCTGAAAATGATACAAAGCGTCAAGCCTATGCTTTGTCAGAAACAGATTTTCATACTTTAGTTTAGGGACAAGGATGCAAGACACAGACAATCCTTAAGTTCCCACATGGCTCTGAGGATGATTTTAAAGTGTAGTGTTTTGAGGTGTGTGACAGAGAAAAACAAAAAACCATGAAATTCACAGCAACCACAAGGTCCTATGATTCAACTTTACTTTTTTTTAGCTTGTTGTCTGGGGRATGGTAGGGGGGAATGTGAGTGTGTATTTTTGAGTTTTTTGTCTTATAACTTCAGTTTCTGGAATCAAGTGATTATAGCAGATGCTAGATTTTAATTTCTCATTAGGCAAATTCACAACTTTCACAGCTGAGGAAGATCTTAAAGACATGAATTAACTGTTAGAATCAGTGAAAAAGCCATCCTAAATGTTGTGATTTTCTCAGGTTGGAGTCAAAATTTCTGAATGTTTCTACTGGAATACAATGCAATAAAATGACGCAGACTTGGCCAAGTTGCTATATTGAGAGCATCACGCTGTAAGAGACTATAGATCGAAACCCAGTTCCTATATGCTATAGAAATAATCAGAGGAGGGAGCTATGCTCACTGTGGAGGGTATGCACATATTCCCGAATCAAAAATTTAGAACTCAGAGCTTGGTAAGCAAAAGTGAAGAATAACAATACAGGAACAGTATCTGTTTGCRGGCTAAATGTGACTGACATATTTATTACCTACAAAACTTTATTTCTGCAAGTTGTTCTCCTAAGGCATATTGAAGATACACATTTTTCCCTTTTGTGTGCTATTCAGAAACCTACAAGATATCTACAAGAAATACAAGCTTCTGTGTGATAAAAAAAAATCCCAGAAACAGTTTTAATTTTCAGATGAGCACCTGGGCTGGTCAGACTGTTTGTCACCATCAGTCAGTGTCTTTCCTAAAAAACACCTTCCTCTCCTCTGTTTTTCAGACCATTTTGCATTGTGAACTTTCTTCAGTTCTCGTGTACAAAAGCCTAGCCAAATTCCCTAGGAACTGCAAAAACTTTCCGAGATTTTCACTAGCCACACACAGGCACACACCTGCAGAAATTAAAATCACTGTATTCTTTATCTTCTTTCCACTCATCTTTTAAATGCAGACACCCCTGGTATGGAATATATATGTTCAACACCAAGAGGAATGGTGCTACAATGCTACTCCTGTTACAGTGCTTTACCTTTCATGCCCTTAAGAGAAATATAATTGCCCAAGTGGAGAATAAAATAATTTCCAAATTGTAAAGTAGACAGACCAAGTAGGTAGAATGCACATTTGTTGAAATATGTAAAGGCAGCAAAAATATCTTTAAAATTATTTAGAAAACAGTCATCAACTCTTCAGAGCATGAAAGGTTTACAAGATATTACTGTTAGAGCTGATTCAGATTTTTTTTTCCTACAAAAAGGGTAAATCTACTCTAAAACACACAATTAATTGTGCATAAAATTTGTTTGATCTATTTTTTTCCTCTAGTTTTTCTCACAAAGTCTGGCCAAACCAGATATATTGCAAGAAAATTGTAAATAATTTATTTTGAACAAAGCCAGCATTTGTTGGAGGACTATTTTCTACTAATATTGTTTTTTCAGGAATTCATGCTGAAATATTTTTTAGTGAGATAGAGTTCAGGAAGATTGCAACTGGAAAACCATAATTTTTAAAACAAAGAAAGGAAGGAGATAAAATATACCCCTACCTATACTTAATTTCCTCAATGAAAGAATACTTACATCTCTGCACTGCTCTCCTGAAATCCCAACTGGAATGTTGCATCTGTCTCTGGGGTCCTCAGCACAAGATGGACATGGACCTATTGGAGCAAGTCCAGAGGAGGCTATAAAGATGATTTGAGGGGTAGAGCACCTCTCCTATGAAAACAGGCTTAGGGAACTGGGGTTGTTCAACCCAGAGAAGAAAAGGCTCTGGGAAAACCTTATTGTGTCCTTCCACTACCTAAAGGGGTCTTATAATAATGTGCAAGACTGACTTTATTACATCGGCTGATATTCATAGGTCAAGACAGAAACAATTTTTTAAATAACAGAGGAGATTAAGAATAGATGATAGAGGGGAATTCTTTACTCTGAGGGTGGTGAGGCACTGGAACATGCTGCCCAGAGAAGCTGTGGGTGCTCCATCCGTGGAAATGTTCAAGACCAGGTGAGAGGGTGATCTGAGCAACCTGGTCTAGTGGGTGGCCTCTCTGTCCATGTCAGGGGAGTTGGAAATGTATTCAGTTCAATGTCATTTCCAACCCAAGCCTTTCTATGGTTCTATGTTCCTATAAATCATTACCTTTATTCCCATCTGGATATTTAATAGAGAAATAGCACAATTCAACATATAAACCCATTGTTATAAGTAAGGAAGCAAAATAACATTCACAGATGAAACCTAGTTTGTGATGAACCATAATTAGGATTTACAGTAAGTGTTACTTCATTCTTTTTTCACCTTCTGTAATTACCTTTTGTATATAATTGGTCAAAATGACCTTTAGCGAGAAATTGAAGAATCTTGTACTGCTTATTTCAGACAAACTATATTTTACTGTTAAATATCAACAGAAAAAATGTATTGCTAATACTCAGCCTGAACATTCAAAGTAAAGGCATGCAAAAGGAATTTCTGAGAATGTGGTTAATTATTGCTATTAGATGCACTGCCAGAGACTGAGAAAGCCAGACTCCGTGATTGCTAATGGAGGACTCAGGGACACTGATCTTGGTACAAGGCAAGTCATGGTGCTGGTGACCTTGGATTGTGGATTATGACAGTKGCACCCTAGAGTAGCTCCATAGCTACAACATATATCTGTTGGATGATTGGTGCTTTGATAGCCACATCTTTTGAGGGAAACGTATGACCTGTTCTGACCTCAAAAAAAGAACATGTTCCAGAGGAAAAGGGCTCATGGTAGGTTAATAAGAGAAGGTTATGACATTTTCAAAATGAAGGAGAAAGCAAATTAGGTTGAAACTAAGTCAGATAAATCTATGTCTGCACGAACATGGGTATATGTGTTATAATTTTTTATATTTACTTGTGGACGCAAAAGAAATGGATTTTTTTTTTTTTTTTGCAGCACAGATCTATAGGGTTGGAATTTTAGTAAAGGGGAATAAAAGAGCCAAATCTGCTTCTGAATGTCAAACAATCAAAATTGATAAGGATGCAAAAAAAAATTCTTGACTGTGACTGTTATCTTAAGTTTCCAAAAATGAAATTTAGTTAGCAGGTGTAAGACCCCAGTAAAAAATGTGCAGATACGGCTGATATTTTACAAACCAGAGAAATAACTTTCATTTCCAAAATCCAAACAGACCACAGTGCTTTTTGTTATTGTTCTTGTGCTTTCTGTACGCACAAACATAAGAAGGTCAACAACTTACTATTTTCTTTGAAGAACACGTACAGAAAAGATACCAGAAGAGAAATAAACTCTGGAAATTGCAGCTACCAGAAATGAATTTGCTAGCTCTATTACAGAGAAAGAAACATACAGAGCAGGGAAAATATACAAAACTATTGAGACAGTGACCTCAAATAGATGACTTGAATTTAACTATTGCCACTATAGTGGTCTTATTGAACATGTCGGCATAGCCAAAATGCCAAAAGAAAAAGGTTTTAATATCCAAATTTCCGGTAAAGTTTGGAATCTAATTATAAAACATGTAGAAGTTTTGATGATGAACAGATAGCTGTTCACTTATTCACACCAAAATCTCAGGGTCTGGCTCTTAAATGCTGGTATGTGAAGATAGAAGGTATCTTAACTTGGAGAGAACTGTTTATCTCTCTCAGATAAACAGTTCTCTGTTCATCCTTCTCAGATATAAACCTTACACTTAAATTAGGTAGCTAAGACACAAAATCACTTTCGCCTGAAATACAAGAGAGATATTGATACTATTTTCTTCTCCAGTATATCTAACTTTGCTGACTAGACAAATGATATGAAAAATTAAGTTGAGAATACTTAAAAACCATATTTCCATATCTGTATTTCATCTTATGCAGACCAAACACTAAAATTTGTTTCATTAGATACCAAGTTAATCTGAGAGAAGCGGCTCTCAATCTCTTTTGCATTAAATTTACTCTGTTTTGCTTAATTATCTATCAAATGGAAATAAGGTTTTATTATGAGGTTCTTTGCATGTCAGAATAGTTCTCTGCCATTACTTAGTTTGTAAATTAAAAAACATACTTTGTTATATTCCACCTATCTTTAATGTAAAGACATGTGTAATGTATATGCTCTGGGAATATCAAGGTGTTTCAATATTCCAAAGAGGTTAGGCAGATAGTCACACAACAGAAACAAACTCAGCTTACATTCTAAGCTATTTAGATAAAAAAATAACACCAAAATATTGTAATTAGGATTCTGAAGTGTTCAAAAGTATAGTTTCATCATAAAGTACATAGTCCACCTTTTTTATCCAGCCATCGTTCATTTGCCCCCCAGCATCAGATATTATTTTCTGGATATTTTTTGTACAAATGAATCAGCTAGTTCTCTTGCAAAGTAAAATGGGTAAGTTCTCTGAAGACCTGTAACCACTAAAAAAATCAATGGTTCAGCCAACAACTCTTAACACAGAGATTGCATTAGCTGACTGATGTGCATTAGAAAGACATTATGGATGAAGCCAAAGTGAACCAACCTCTGTTTATCATTGCTACATCTACGAAAAAAATAAATTCACTTCATATACCATTAAAGAGATTAGTGAGAGTAAATTATTTCATCAAAATACACACAGTTAAATGTATTTAACCTCAAGCAAAGTGGGGGATTCCACTGGAGTAACTGAAACAAATTTGAATTTAACATGATAAGGAAAGCAATCATATCTGAATTGCATTTGTGGACCAACACACACACTCTTAAAATGTAACAGTAATATTTATGGATTTGAAGGAAGTAAACTCATGGCATCTAAACGAATGAAAAAAAAATTACGCATTTTATAGATCATAAAAATTGAACTCAAAAAGCCTTTTAAAGGAAYTTCCAGGAGTAATCACTTTAATCCAAATGGAGTGATACTGGATTCCATTCATGGATAAAACCTGTGCTCAGAATAATAGACAATTTCACATGTCTCAGTGGAATATCCCATAGCTATAAGGGTTTTTGCGCTGATTACAACTGAGATAGAGTTAATTTTCTCAACAGTAGGTACAGGGATGTGTTTTAGATTTGTGCTGGAAACACGGCTGATAGTACTGAGATGTTTTTGTTACTGCTCACCAGTGCTTGCTCCAAGCCAAGGCCTTTTCTACCTCTCAACCCACCCCAACAGAGAATGGGTTGGGGATGCACAAGCAGCTGGGAGGGGGCACAGCTGACCCCACCTGGCCAAAGGAATGTCCTGTACTATATAACATCATGCTCAGCACATGGAGCTGGGGGGAGGAAGAGGGGGAATATTTGGAATGATGACATTTGTCTTCCCAAGTCACTGTTAACACAGTGAGGGAGCCCTGCTATCCTGGGGATGGCTGAACACCTCCCTGCCCGTGGGAAGTGGTGAATGAATTCCTTGCTTTACTTTGCTGGTGATTTCTTTACTTTTTAAACTGTCTTTATCTCAACCCATGTGTTTTCTCACTTTTACTCTTTCAATCCTCTCCCTTATCCCACTGTTGGGAGTGAGTAAGTAACTGTGGTGATGAGCTGCAAATTCAACAAAATCCTGGAAGAAGACTGTGATTAAATATCTAGTTGACTTGGGACACCTAAGTTCCTCACTGGAGCAAAATGAAACTAGATACAGCTGGCATGTTAGTTCTGCTGCAGCATCTGAGTATCCGAGCATTTATCAACATATGGTTCACTTCAAACTTGAAAGGCTGTGATTATGGGGAACAGGCTCACAGTTAAACAACTATTTCAGTCWTTTTTTTTATAACTACTGGGTTTATCACTAGAACAACCTGTATAAACTGATTTAGCCGCTCCTGGCATTCTTCTTGAAGTCTTCTACTTCACAGAGAGCTGTTTAAAACACAGTTTTTAGAGCTGTTGGGCATTTACCCCAGACAAACAGTTCTAAAAGAATGTAACAACTTTGTTAGTGTTGGCATGGTGGTGGGGGTATTCTGTGACCTCGAAAAAACACTCCATCAGGTATTGCTAATACAGGACCAAGAGTACTCTCTCACCTCATCTAATTTCTTGTACAGACAGAAAAAGCATCATCCTACTGTAACTGAAAGATTAGAGAAATCAGATGGCATTTGTCAACATAATAATATGTATCAATGTAGATATTTGAAACTTTGAAACTCTTTTACATGATGAAAAAATTGTAAACAAGAAAACTAACTTTTCTTAAAGTACTTATACCTTTCATCTTTTGAGCTGTTAGAACAGATTAAATGCAATCCCCCTATCATGATGTAGGGATGATATTCTACAACATACTTAGTAACAGATGTTTACTAATCATTGATAAATTTTGCATATTTAAAAGGAGAAATGGTTTTTAGAGACACTACTGATGTAATTATAAGAGCACATACAAACCATCTGAAGGTTTGAAACAAAATCTAACCTGGGGATAAATAAAAAGCTACTGCAGTTTTGAATCAGGGACTTGCCCACACCTAAGTCAAATGACATAGAAGTAAGCCTTCATGTAAATATTAGAAAAAAACATTCTTTGATTGCAGTGCACAAACTTGCAGTTCTGTTTTGTATTTTCTATTTTAGTAAATAGATAAATGGGCACTTTAAAAAGTTTTACAAATCCACTCAAATGCACATCTTTCAAACAATGCCTTCTAAAAAGAAATACCAAACTACAAACATGATACTTCCTTTCRAGACAGAAGCATCCAGCCAGAGAATGGCTCCATACAATGCAGGCAACATGTTCACTTAAACCAGACTGGCAATTGCTCATATTCCTCATAACTCTGGATGGACATGAAAGGAGCAACCCACTTAGGCTTTCTGTATATTTGGGGACTTTTATTATTACACATGGATTAAGGGAGTTGGCTTTTAGATCTGCTGCTTTCATTGACTTTGAGAAAATGATATCTATTGCTTTCATCGGGGAAGTGCTAACTGGTACTTCAGCGTTATGGAAAAATTTACTGACTAAAGCAAGCAGCACTGTAGACTAGACATCTTTGTGTCTACATAGAAAACTGAGGACATAATTCTGTTAACAACCTGACCCCAGACAGAATTTCCACAGAGTTTGTAAATGGCCAGAACATAGAGAGAGCTTCTTATCTGTCAGACATTTATTCAGGGATACCACTATTTAAAAACAACAACAACTCACAAATAAAAATTTAAAAACAACAACAAAAACAACAAAAATATAAAGACACAAACAAAAAAAATAAACCCCARGGCAGAAATGCAACTCCAGACAACCTAACATAAAAATTGTTTGAATGTTTCTCTTCAAGTACTTTGTGCCAGTTAGGTAACAGAAAGATTGTCAGATAAACAAAATATGGAACCCTGATGGTTGTGTGATGCTTCAGTTTTTTACAAAAAGTCTTTTGTCCAAGTATCAGAATGTTTTAACAGAATAGTCTTCAGCATGTCAGAACATTAATGCACCTATTGAGAAAATTTGCTTTGTAATGAATAATATTTGGAATGAAACAAAAGGAAATTTTTAGTAGGACATACAGTAATCTTTACAGCAGTTTGCATGGCAACAACTTAACCCTGCAACTAGCTGCAAGGAGCTGAATCATATGCATATTAAAATATTCATAATGCTGATAAAAGGATTATTTTTATCCTTTAAAGGTATAAAGGTATAGCAAAGTCTTGGACATTTTGAATGTAGAAACTTCTGCTAGCTTGCGAAGTTCTGTAGTCAATTGCTTCTAAAAAGACTAAAATGTCAAATACATTTCATGCCATATCCATAGATAAAATACAGATTTACATGTAAATAAAGATTTATTCTTATTTTCTCTTTTAAGACATTTATGTTACTAGACAAATATGACTCACACACTAGAGAAGTAATATTGTAAAATGAACAAGGAGAATGCATCATGGTTTCCATGAACACACACACAAGAAGTTTGTGTTCCACTATTACTCACATGGTCAAATTATTTGAAATTTAAATGACTGGAGAGTTCATGCATAGGAGTGTTACAATTCCTCCATATT
Source organism: Cardinalis cardinalis (assembly GCA_014549065.1). Classification (NCBI taxonomy): domain Eukaryota; kingdom Metazoa; phylum Chordata; class Aves; order Passeriformes; family Cardinalidae; genus Cardinalis; species Cardinalis cardinalis. Next base: position 7,341,256 of record JACDOX010000027.1, on the reverse strand, counting down.
TTATGAACTTATGAATAAATGGTTATAAAATGGAAGAATCAGACAAGGAATTCTTTACTGACTGCTCTCACCTTGCCCTAACTCATCCTGAGTTAGGCATATCTCCATCTTATTTGGGCACCAGTRACCCTTTCCTTAAACTTCCTGGCACACTTCCATATAACAGAGAATTTACTACATAAGGACTGGCTGCAACCATATAGCTCATGTGGATTACACACTATCCAATTGATGCTAGATCTAAACCAAGATTTCGCAGTAGTTAATTCATAGCCTAACTCAAAATGGAACTTTAATTTCCCTGGAGACATGATGCTTAAAAAAAAAAAGACACAGCCATACTTTGTAAGGGTTCAAAATTCAACTAATTTTACTAAATATACAAAACCAGACTCAGAGAAGAAAAGCAGACAACTGTTCCCACACTAGTGAGGTTTAGAATTACTTACATGTAATCACTCACAAAAACTCTTTGTTGGAACAATTAATAAGTTGTTCTTCCTGAGAACAATATCCTATAAAATAAAACCCCATCCCTCATTATGTGTAACTTGTGAATTGTAACTTGACTGAGCAAGTTCTCACTTGACTTGATATATGCTGATGAATTACTTCAATCAGCTTCTGTGCTGGTGGAAATCATATTTAAAATTAACTAACTGTAACATCTGTTCCAATGCTGTAAAGTGCTGCATTTGGACTATGGCTGACACATGCAGTTGTACAGAGGACATAAGTATGCTTAAYGTCAGACAGGACTTCTTGTGTTCTTAGTGGTGTATTCTGAAAGATCAGGATTCATCTCAACCATCATTTAGTTATCCAAGCTCTCCCTTTTGCTGACAGAGAATTAATTATTTCCATGAAATGGGCCAACCTATTCTAAAATATTTGTGTTCTCCAGGTCCTTATTTCTCCTCATCAGYGTTGGAAGAAACCTGAACAGTAGCTCAGATTTTTTGATTTTAAAAAGCTGCTGGAAGGCAAATATCCTAAGAATACATCACTCCCTACATTCTGGCTGTAATATTAAAGGTTATATTTTGAATAAAGGCTTAGTATCTAGACAGCTTTTTTCTTCTTCTTCTTCTTCTTCTTCTTCTTCTTCCTATTTGAAAAATAAAATTAAAGAAAAAGCACAGGGAAAAACACATGGGGATTTGCTGGAAAGAAAGGTGAAAGATCAGAAGCTCTGGGGTGCTTGGCTGTGCACTTATATATGTATTTTCATGAGAAGTTGATACTGTTGTTTCTAGTGTTTTCCTCTTAGTTGATGAACTTGTGATGGAAAGGTGTGTGTAATTAGAGCTGTCAATATTGAATTCTAAATGCACAGCACACTATGAATTTAATCTAAGTTTCCCAATCCCCAGTCCTCCCTCGCCACTGCATCTGGGAAAGGTTGAAGCACTTGACTGCTGCTGTGGCAAATTGGGTCCTAATAAGTATGATGCTTTACTGCTTCTTGTTTTTTCTGAGATACAACTACAGCATTTCAGAAAAACTCACCTGGGCATTAATTCAACAAGAAATGTTGGTAGGAGTATTATATTTTCCACGTTTTGATATCTCACTGAATGACTTGCATATAAAAGAGACCTGGCAGCTGGTTTGTGTCAGTGACTGATGTGCTTGTCATTTCAGACTTAGATTTGGCAGATTCACCTCTGCCAGGCTTAAGAATAATATTCAATTTGCAGTTTTCTATTATTTTGCGATTTTAACAAAACTAAAAGAGAAAAGAAAAAAAACCACAGAATGAGTTATTAAAGTATTTTCATTTAAATGGTATAGATTTTGCTTAATGTTGAGAAAAAGGTAATCTCAGTTTATGTCACCTTTATCAGTAATAACATGTTTATTCAGAGGCAGAAAGGGTCTAAAGTAAGGAATATTAATTTTTAGTGCATCAAATTAGTTCCAGTCATATGTTTACACCCTCGGGGAGCTCATTCATCACTGATAAAACGTAACCAAAACTAGATAGGATATATGAGGTACTTCAATAAACACCTTATTTAAGATGGATGTTTTTATGCTATGTAGACTCTCATCAGGCATCAGGATGAATTCAAATGTTATGCAGAAATAAAAATGCCACAAATTTTTCATCAGAAACTATGGATGCACAAAGCCATCCTCCAATCCACAGGTTATTTTATTATTTATTGTGTCTTGTATTTGGTGCTGAACTCAGAAAAGAAAAAGAAAATGACAGAAAGAACCCACATCATTCTCATAATTAATGCAAAAACAAAAGGAGTAGGTTTTCATTTTATTTCAGAAAAAAAACAATTCCTCCACAGTTTAAATGCCACCAGATGGGTTCTGCTGCTCTGAAATAATGGTATCATTATGCTGTATTAAATGTCCAGTACTGAGGTTCCTTCAATCAGATCACAGCCGTGGTACAATGTACCAGACTTTGAAGCACTGCTTTTCATTCAGAACAGTATTAAAAATATTTTAGAACCATTTACATCAACATCTTTGGGTTTTTCTCACAAAGGATTTCATTACAGTTTTGTAGTAAGAATTTAGGCACATGGAGAATTGTAAAAGATTTGCACTTGATATTTTGATCCTTGCACTAACTGGAATCAGCTGTAAAATCCCCATCAGTCTCCTCCACAACACCACACAGGGGAAATTGAAACAGGTGAAAAATTAACCCTGCTTGATGTTGCTGCACTGCCCYGTTTGTCTGCCTAAAACAAGGCCTGGCCTCCTCTCTCTACACTGTGGTGTATCTGGCACATGTAGTATTTATGCCCTGTAACGTGGCATTGCCATTGCTAGCACGAGGCCAGAGGTTTTTTCTGAGTTACTTGGTTTGCAGGGGCATGGCTTGCCAAACCTGCTCTACTTGAGCTTTTCTTGACCTTCCCAGAGCATTGCTTCTCCTGGTTAATCRTGGCTACAATTTCTTTAACTGCCTGGATGTCTATGGCTCATTTGTTTGTCTATGGCTACATTTGCTTGTAGTATAGATTGAAGCAGATAGAGGTTACTATTTGAAGAAAGTGTTTTTTGGCCCTAACAGAACATAGTGGAGAAATGCAGTCCTGGTGTGATAGCAAAGATCTTCAAGGACCAATGCAGAGGTGCACTGGCATGAGATGAGGCATGGGGAAAAGGCTGGCTCCAACAAACCCACAGCTAAAACCTGTCATGACCGTTAACTCATCCATAGTCAGTTACAGCAATGCAGAGCTGAATCTGAGCAAAACTGGTATAGGGGTAAGCMGCAATATAAGGTCAGTTTGGATATAACATGGAGCTGATGATCAATGAAGACAGAGTAAAAGTTTTAAAGCATGCTAACAAACATATAAAAATGGTTCCAAGTGGATTCTAGAATGGTGAAGCCACCAACATCATATTCTTGCCAGAGCAAAAAGAACAACCTGACAACTGTGATGTTTCCCTCTCTAGCAGTCCAAAGCTATTTTAAGAAGCTATTTTAAGTATTCAATAGTATAAGATCCCAAAAAGTAGTCAAAGGGAAGGCATAACACCTGAAAAAGGAACATAAATTAAGAAGCGTGTATTACAATTTTAATTGCATTATTAATACTGTTAAAATTTCTTTATTCATACAAGTATTATAGCTGCATTATCATTCCTGCTTTCTTCTTCCGTAAAATTAGGATGAAATACGATTCTTGAACTGCAGTTTTAAAATATCAGTTATACTGAAAAAATTTCTCAATTTGATGTATATATTTATACAGTATGCTTCATCTTTGCCCAAAACCCAGAATTTGAGCATAACATACAATATAAAGAGCTAGTGTGAGCAATCAGTTGCATTTGCAAATCAATTTAAAACAGCTTGAAGACTTTCTGGACAGCATGAAACAATCATCGGAAAAATGGGGATGCAAGAGTGGCATTTTACAATTGCAGAAGGGATGCTGAGTAAAATAATGATACTTCTGGTGGAAAAGTCACAAATACAAGTTTCTCAATACTTAGAAGTGCATTAATGGGAAATTGCTGAAGCTGTTTTCCCAGGTGGTTTTGAATATGAATACTCAATACATATATTTATGTTTCTGGACATATTTTACTTCCCTGTAATCTTTTAGGAAAGGAAAAACCCTCATACAATAGTAAAACATGACCTGAAAATGGAAAATTGTCCCCTTTGAACAGCCATGAGTAATTACGTTAGTCCCACAATCTTTAGAAATGCGTTCCTTTGTGCTCTCGTTTTGCCATTCCTCAAGTTCTAAGCCACTAGACAGGTAGATGCTGACTGGTGACAGCAGAGCAGCCACAGAAACTGAAAACATTTTTGTTTAATGTGGCTGGAACAATGGCATAGTCTTTCAAACAGTTTGACATCCCTCACTGGCTGACATTCTGCTTTAAAAAAATCCCCGTTGACTGGAGTAGCTGACACATGGGCTGTAAGTCATGAGATTCAGATGATCATATGATCCACTGAATGCCTCAGTGCATTGTAAATGACAATATGAGCCTGAATGTCAACACAACAGAGCACTGAAGGAACATAATGGCCCAGTGTGATGCTTTGGACATTTATTTAGGCTCACATACATTTCCATTTTTCTTAGTCATTCTCAGCAAGGAATGAAAAATTGAAAAGGGAAAATGGAGGAGAGAGGAAGGAAGGAAGAAAAGAAAGAAAGAAAGAAAGAAAGAAAGAAAAAGAAAAAGAAAGAAAGAAAGAAAGAAAGAAAGAAAGAAAGAAAGAAAGAAAGAAAGAAAGAAAGAAAGAAAGGAAGGAAGGAAGGAAGGAAGGAAGGAGAGGGAATATTTGGTTTGTCATGTATTCCAGGAGGGTCATTTAGCAGCTGTACAATGTCCAGCACTGATAAATCTCTCAAGTACTGTAGCTAGCTAAAATAAATCTCTCATCTCTTTGGGGAAATTACAATTGCTGAAAATGCTGGTAGTGAGGGAGAATTTTATGTGGTGCCACAAATGGATTTGCAGACATTGATGATCAGAGAGCAATTGCTGAATACAATCAAATGCTTAACATGGGCAGAGCTCTGCAGTGTATAGATGGAATAAATCTAGAAATGCTACCTTTCTGGACAGTGAAAATGCACCAAGTGTATGCTGTTGACCATATTTTATCCAGAAAGGTGTGTAGGGAGATTAGATTTCTCCTTTTCCTGCTTGATTCCAATTACTGAAGAAAGTTCAAGTCTGCAGCTACTTAAGAGGGTTCCAGTCAGAGAACAAAGACTGAGTAAGTGAATTCACTTTGATCTAATAGTAAAGTTTTTGGGTCTGTTTGGAAACTATGTWTGGGGAAGAAAGGATCCAAAAGGAGACTAGACAGTAGATGCCTACAGTCTATCACTAGTAAGAGTAAGGAGGAAATACAATATTAAAAAATATTACAAGGATTTTTCATGTATTTAGAAACAAGACAAGATGGGGAATAAATGAGTTATCCTTTTTATCAATGTATCCTATCCTATCTTCTCCTATTTCAGCCCATCCTATCCTTCGTGCTGCTACTCATCTGTACATGATGTAATTAGCTTGCTCTCTGAAAAAAGGGTATTATATAACTGGGAAATGCCAGGGCTATGGACAGACTCCAGAGCCCTCAGTGAGATCCTTGGAGTTCTTTGCACAACTTTATAGGGAGAAGAAGCATTCTAGATTTCTAAGAAAAAAAAAAGGCTAAATTGAAAGACATTGCATTTTGGTTCTCTGAGGTACTACCTTTAGGTGGAAAAATCTGTTATCCTTTCACTTTGTGGCTGAAGATCTTCATTYTAGACTTGAATTATCATCTTCCTCTGCTACGTATACAAGTGCAGAACAGATAAGCTCCTAGCTTGAGTGGCTCATGTGAGGTGGAATGAACTTCAGCCATTCATTTTTTGTTGGTTGATATTTCTGTTGCTCCCTAGTATCTATTTTTGGATGATACTTTCCCATTTCTCTCCTGAAATATGGAACAGAAAACAAATCTTTCACATAAATTTAGTAGATTAATTAATCTCTTACATGAATGGTAATATAAATTATTTTCATGTGAATTCTGGCACAATGAGTAACTAGTTTTTTAAATGCACAGTGGAAGCTGAGGGAGGAAGAAGAACTGTAATACCTAAGTCACTTTGAGTGTACTCAATCTATCCATTCGTAAATGAGAGCAATTATATTTTCCACATAATGGTTGAGAGCCTAAGTTCATGAATGTTGGCAAAGACTCCAAGATCTTTAGCTGGAGTGCTGCACAGAAGTTAAAGGATTATTTTTTTTAATGCAGAATTTTATTTTAAAATGGTTTGAAAATGTTTCTGATGAATAAAATGAATTTAAAAAAAAATCTAAAGAAGGGATTGCTCTCCTTTCCAGTGCTATGGCTTTGGCATTTTGTTACAACTAAACTATTTTAAAGTTTGAATTTTGAAAAGAAAACATTTTGAAGGGCTTTTAAAAGAAGTGTTAGTATTCTAACAGCTCTCATTAGCAATACAGGTAAGAGACTAAAAGGCTTTCTGTTATAAACCTGGATTTTCAGGATTAATTTATCATCTTTTTTTCAAATCCCATTGGGTTAAAACTTGTCATACAAGCTGTCAGCCCATATCTAATATTTTTTTTCCTAAAAGGAAATGTTTCAAATACTTCAGAAAAATTTTATATATGAACCAATCCCCCAGAATAGAATTTTAATTGGCTTACATGGGTTTTTGTGATGAGATGAAGATAGAAATGCTGTCAGGCACATTTGCAACATTGCACATTAAACTATTATTGTTATGTATTCTAGATATTTAAGGGGTAAAATCAGCATATAATAGCCCACAGATGCCTAGGACCCCTCTAGTCTCATGGGTGAATGGAAGATTAATGAAAAGATTAATGAAGTAGACTTGCAGCCTCTTAATGTGGATTTTACAGGATGCTAGTTAAAAGGATTGTGTTTAGTTACTGGAAAGGCTGATTGCAACCTGCAGTACTGAAGCCACATGAATCATTGCATTAGCATATAGAATTGAGACAACAAGCAATTTTAAAGGTACTTAAAATCATTTCTTGATTGATTAAATTCTTCTCCCAAGCAAGAACATTTTACTTAATGTCAGTAAATATGAAAAGCACAGTCTCAGTCCTGAACAGCTACTTAGTCCTCTTTTCCCTTCTCTGGCATGCAGCTACACAGATTTGTTACAGTGTATTTTCCAAGTACCAGAAACCACTCCAGCATCACCACCTTTCACTGTGGCATTGAGAAGACAAAAGACCTTCAAAATGGTGCTCTGATACTCTGAGTAAATAGAATATTGCTCTATTAAAGAGAGTGTAGAAACATACCACTATGGATGAAAGACTTCTGGTCTTTTGGTAATAGATTCAGGACAAATTTTTCACAATTGTCTGTGTAGGAGATCATTCTATAGAGAGCTGTCCTCTTCTGAAAGGATCTAGTAAAGGGTGGTGACATAAATCCCTTCCCCATTCCTGCTAGGTTCCCAGCTATATTCTGACCCTACCTGTTTGAGAGGAACAGAGCCTGTGGAGCACTTTCCTAATACCTGTCCCATCATCCACATGTTAGAACAAAGATTTTCAAAACTCCAGAGGCAAGAGAAGCCTCGATGCTACTCCACACACAGCTGTTTACAAGWGTAAATATTTGTGTTCATGTGAGTGCACGCATTAATCCAGGTGAAGGTGGTGAGGAGGTAACTTGCCCTCCTCTCTGTCAGACTGCTCAACTGCAAGAGCTCCTCTCTTGCCCTTGCATGTAGGTTTTGCTTTTGTTTCTTTGTTTTTGTTTTCACCAGTGAATACACACAGACTGCAAGGTTCAGAAGACAGGTGGAGGAGGGAGAGAAAAAGCAGCACATAAATGTTGATTTCACAAGGGTTGTTGGGTATTCATTAGAAACATATTTATAGCCACTCCCAATGCACATGCTGATTAAATTGGTCACACATTTTTTGCTGCTGTTTGCTAAACATGCTGTTGAGTTTTGCAGAATACCTATCAGTTAAATCCCAAATGGAGTTCTGCTTGAATTGAGCCTAGGTTCTTAACCATATGCTTCATGCTAAAATGTTAATTGGAAATATTTATGGCACTGAATTGTGGATAACTATTTGTTTTCCATACATACCAATTAGTCACTTGTTTCTTATTTAAATTATATTTTGTAACCTAATAAAATAGGGAGACTGACTTTTTAAACATTTTCCATGCTCAAATATACCACTGAATTAGCTCAGTTGGTTACAGCATGGTGCTAATAACACCAAGGTGGTGGGTTCAATCTCCATATGGGCCACTGACTTGAGAGCTGAACTTGAAGATCTTTGTGTGTCCCAACTCAGAATGTTTTGTCTATATATTTATTGCATGTTTCTCTACAGATTTCTAGGGCTAAGGGAGATTTGCAGACAGAGATGACTTTGTGAGATCTGGGAATATATGATGGAAAAGAAAGATACCTTTCTCCTTCCGTCCAAGGGTGGAGCTACTGTAATCTATGCTGCATAGCCTCCTTCAGCCTATGGCCTTGGGCAAGGTGTTATTTGTTTTCCTCCCATTCCCTACTGCCTCAAATGCAGCTGTGTTTGAAGTTTTGTAAAACCCTTATAACTCTTTGATAGAGCATGAAAGAAAAATATTTCAGAACTTCACTGAAATTGGGATGGCAATTACATTGTAAATAGCTGAAGAGAGGCAGTTTGATGTTGAAATGGCAATATCAGATTTGTTCTGATACTTTGCTTAAAAGAAATTGGTTTTTTACAGATGGAACTGTCTCATCTCATGTAGTAATTTAAATAGTTTCTCTGTAACTCGTTGTGAAAACACTATTTTATTAGTTTGCTGTCTCAAATTCACACAGTTTTAAATGGATTTTAATGATGAATTCCAGACTTTTCCATTCCAGTTTACCACACAAATAGAAGGTATTTCAAACAGAAGAAGATTGATTTTTTTCCCTCAAAAGGTAAAATTTAAAATAATTTTTTGCTATTATTCTAAAACCTACATTATGCCTAAACTGCCTATAATGACCTTTGTACTAGCGTGGCATCACAAAGAGATTCTAGTGAGAGCACAACTCAGTTTCACCCCAATCTGTGGGTAGTGATTCATATTCAGCATAAGTTTCTGCTGTCTTGTATTTGATATAGTTATTTAGAACTGTGCAACATGGATGCTGCAAATGCAGAGTTCTTACTGTTACTCAAAATTACAGTGAGGGCACAAAGCAGTAAAACATTAGTCCCTCTCTGTCTGGTTAATAGGACATTTGTTAGATTAATCTAAGTCTTTGGTGCACTTCTTCCTCTGAAAACTTTGACAAAATCTCTAATTGCAGAATTTAAACTCTCAAAGCCAAATTAAAAAAACATATATTACAAACCTTGGAAAGTTTATAGCTCTCTTAGATATACCMAATTAATCTCAGAAATATCTTGGGAGTAGAACTTTAACTTCAGTGTATTCACTAAACTGAACAACATCCAAATAGTGACTTCTAACTTGGATTTATCAGCACTTTGGGCATTTTTCTTCGGTAAACTCAGTTGGGACTTCTTCACAAGCTTCAGTCAGACAAAATGCATATTTTCTGTCTTTGCTTAAATATTCTTCTTTGTTCTTATACTTTTAAAGCACATTATTAACCCATTCTCTTTACTTTTTTACACATCTCTTCCATGGTATCACAATTTTTATTATCTCCTTTATCATTGCATCTGAATGAATAAATGTGATTTTATTGGTGGATGAATCACTAGCATGTACTGATTTATTTGACCTGTAGTGGTATTTTTTGTTGGTACTCTTTCAGCCTTGAACGGTAGTTAAGCATTGATTCCTTGCCTGCTGCTGATAAAAATATCTTTTCATCCAACTGTTGTCAGTATTCTCTGTTGTACATGAATTCCTACTGTATGATAACATCTTTGGAGCTTTGTTGTTTCACTCTCCTTACCTTTTCATTTTCTCTCAATGTYCCCTTGAGCATGGAAGAAAGCTGTAGCCCCATATAGCCTGCTTTCCTCACACACCCTATTCCACTGGCAGAGGCAACATGCTTATGTGATTGTCCATGAGAACCTGTGTAAGTTTTTAACTGGAAATACAATTGTGTCATTCACATATGGATAAATACATGGACATCATAAAAAAAGGCAGTTTTTTTTAGTCAGCAAGAGTATTTGTTGAATTAGAAAGTTTGTGCACTTATCTACTTCCTGTGCAGCTACCTCTTTCATTGCTCCTTGACAAAATGATCGTTATGACCCTAAGGAGGTCATTAACTTGAAGGTTAATACCTGAAAGGCATTTTGTTTGTGCGCCACCTATGTTGAATATAATATAAAAATACTGAAATTCTCCCTGAATTTTTTTTCTGGGAGGTTTCTTTAAAAATTTCATTGATTTACAGAATGATATATCTCTCTGAATAAACACATCTTTTAAGTGTGGCACACTGCTCTGTGGAGACATACTACACTATTGCAGGATAAAGGCTAAGACTGAAAAATCATGTTGACTATTATTAGTAGTAGTATTGTTGTTATCACAGTCTGATGGTTTTACTTCTCGTTGGTTTGCATGCTGGGGCAGGGGGTCTACATACAGGGGTGCCTGCTGTAAGAAGCTTCCAGAAGCTTTACATGTGTCCAACAGTGTCAATGCCAGCCAGCTCCAGGGTGGACCTGCCACTGGCCAAGGCTGAGCCCACAGCGGCAGCACTGGTCAGGTAATGGAGCTAAGGAAGAGGCAGAGGAGGRGGTGAAATGCACAACATCTCTGGGGAGGAGTGAGAATATGCGAGAGAAACAGCCCTGCAGACACTGCAGGTTAGTGAAAAAGAGGAGGGAGGAGCTGCTCCAGTGCCAGAGCGGACATTCCCCTGCATCCCATAGTGCAGCAAGAAGGAAGATTGTGGGGAGCCCTTAGGAGGAAGGAACAGCAGAGACAATGCATTGTGAACTCACCACAGGCCCCATTTCCTGCTCTCCTGCATCATTATGGGTGAAGGAGGCAAAGGACATTGTGAGTAAAATTCAGTTTGGGATGAATGAAGGAGTGGGGGAAGATGTATAAAGAGATCTGTGGAGSAAAGCAAGTCCTCATTATCAGCCCAGAACGAGGCATCCAAAGAACAGATTTGGTGGGAGGTAAAGATCTTGTGAATTTGACAGCAACACAGCTCAGGTAYATTAGAAAGAAGCAGAAAAGAAAAAAAAATATCTTTCCCAATGGAAAAAAAAATGTTTAGAGGAAAACAAGGAATAGAAAAGATGTTGGGTTTCTCCTTATTGAAGATGGGGTTCAGAGTGGAAGCCAGCCGACAGGGAGGAATGGGGCATAAAGCACAAAAGCTACATGTCCCATGAGTCTCCAAGGGAGCTCAGACAGCACAAATGAATGTCAAGCTGACACAACAAATTTAATTTCAATTTTACCAATGAAAAAAAAATTAAAACAATTAATGCTAGCAAAATCAATATTTTCAGCTAAAAATTTGGTCTAGAACAGAGGACACAGGAGCCAGTGGGAAAGGGAGATTCCCTGGACTTTGTTTATTTACCTTGGCAGATGTGTTATTTCTCTAATTTAATCAAAGAGCTATATAAAGCTCTGATGTTGGAGAAAAGGCAGAACACTGATTAGTAGGGAAACTTGAGTCTAGTAATTAATTGTAAATGGCAGAAAAGAAACAATGTTTCTTGAAAACATTCCAGATGGGATAGATTAATCTTGTCCCTAATTTCTATCCAGATTAGTCCCACATTCTCCCAAACTCCTGACCAGAATCTCTTTCTGAAGAGAGATGTGTTTTTGGGAGAGCTTCAGATCTTCAGATTGCCCTACTTCTTACAGGCAATCTGAGCAATGCCACACCTTGTTTGTCTTTCTGTGTCCTGCAGAGCCACCCACAGGTTGCAGGAGCATGACTTTGGATGCATTCGTGTAACTCCATTAACGTTGCGTGGGTGTACAACACATACCCTTAGTGTCATGCTGTGAAAGTCCCAGCCTGGTGACTGCAGCACATCCTTCAAGTTATTTTGGACACTTGGAACTGAAAAGAATATCAACCTCATCCCCCAAATTGATAATCATGTCCTGTAGTCATATGATACCATTGAGGCCCATATAAGACGTCAGAACCTCTCCTCAAGTCTTATAAGCAGTGTAGGGATTGGGAATGGAGGAAAAGGAATGGGGAAAAAGAGGAAGAGAAGAGAAGAGAAGAGAAGAGAA
>JACDOX010000027.1:7143637-7328875 GCA_014549065.1 Cardinalis cardinalis | reverse complement strand
AGAAGAGAAGAGAAGAGAAGAGAGAAGAGATTAACATTGACAGAAATCTCATAGTGTTAGATAAGAAAACCTTAAAATGACTGAAAATATTGTCAATATGGTTTGAAATGACACCATCATCAAAGGTATTCTGCTGGCCTGCTGATTTTTTGAAAGCAGAACCGTGTTCAAAACCTTAGGCAAGTAGCCTAATTTTGTTTTAAGACAGAAGTCCCTGTGTAAAACCTAGTTCTGTCTTTTCAAGGTACATGCATTAAAATTAGTAGTTACAGAATCTTGGGAGGTTTGGATGCTTAGTCAAACTCTCTCTGGTCTGCAAAATCTTATGAGAATTTAACCCTTACAATCTTCAAATCTTACAAGAATTCATGAAATTAATTACATTTTACTTAGATACTAAAATTTCCCTGTGGACTGCAAATTTTCCAGAGGCCCACATGCAAAAAAAATAAAAAAAGTTTACCAGCTGACTGCAGACTTTAGGAAGATATATACAGAAAATTGCTGTGTGTTAGGTTTTTTGTTTGGTTGGTTGTTGGTTTGTTGCTTTTTTTAGGTTTTATTTTTTTAAGGGATAGAATAGAATAGAATAGAATAGAATAGAATAGAATAGAATAGAATAGAATAGAATATTTCACTTGGGAGTAACCTACAATATTCATCTAGTGCAACCATCTAACTACTTCAGGGATGACCAAAAGTCAAAGCATTTTATCAAGGCCATTGTCCAAATGCCTCTTAAATGCTGACTGGCTCGGGGTATCACCCAGCTTGTATGCATACAACAGAATAACAATCACCTTTTCTCACCATCTGGTCATAGTGTGTTTGGTGCACCCCGTGTTTGGTGTTYGTTTTGCCCTCTTGGCTGATGGGGCTGGCTCACATTGAGCCTCCTGCCAACCAGCACTCCCAGATCCCTGTCTGCAGCATTGTTCTCTAGATTATTCTCTCCCAGATATTATATTGTTAAGCTTGAGGGGGAGAACTACAGATGGGTTTACAGCTCAAACTCAGAGACAGCCTCATCTTTATTTAGAAATGACAGGTAATCTGGAGAAATATGTTTGTTATACCACGTAGAGGGATCTCTCTTGATTTTAAGCTACATTACTAACTGCAGGACACACAAAAAATGGTTTCAATCTGGTCATATCCTGCCCCAAGACTTTYCCATTAATTCTGCTTCATTCCCTGGTGGAAAAACTGATCGATGGCAACTTTACATGAGCTGTTATTCAGCACAGCTACTGAAACCCAGACATACTTCGGGTTTTGCACACTTCAAAATGCAGCAACAGAGGTTTACCTGAAGAATTTGGCCACCTTACAGAGTTTTTAAGAATGGTTGTTATCCTAGTTGTAGCAACTGACTGTGTTCATCCTTAAAGTCTACTCCAGTTATGAAACAAAACACACAAAGGTTCTTTAAGTTAATGTTTTTACCTCTCCTGACAGCCTGAGATCAGATCTCTAGCGAATGAAGTCTTTGATCTGGCTTCAGAGAGCCAGGATTATTCTGAGGCAACATTTCCCTTTAAATGACAACATATACTACCACTTTTTCTCTGTACTTCTGAAACTCTTGGAGTTGTCTTGAGCTGCATAAACATCCCTACACAGGTTTGAAACGACCTAAGCTGTCCCACCTGTCCTTCAACTGCTCTTCCAGTAAGGTATAGCTTTCTATTTTACTTTACAGTGCTGAGAGGATATCTCATATTGTCTCTGGAATTTCAAACACTAAAAGATTTCTGTCTTTAGGCAACTGAGCTGAGCCTTTAAARGCTGAAACTGGCAAAAATGTGAAAAAAGCTCTGATCAAAGTTAATGTTTTCTTCCTTCATTGGAGTTTATTCCCTCCCACACTGCACCAATTAAGTGGGAGAATGCCTAACACCTACAGAAGAGAAATGCTATGAGGGATATGAAAGTAATTTGGTGTGATGTCTGTAAACTGTAAGAATTTAAAATACATTAACATAATGCTGTTTGTGTTTCTGTTGTTGTGTGTCTTAGGGGGCTTGGGATTATTTTTTCACACAGTGAAATAAGACATTTACCCTCCTTTTGAAAATCTAATATGTATTTTAACAGTACAAAAACACATGAAAAATAATCTTAGTGTCCCTCTAACTATATCTGTTAAACTGCTCACCTAATTCTGCACTGTTTTCCCCCTACATCTATTGATGTGTAAATGCAAAGTAGGATAAATATCAACCTGCTCGGAATGACAACATTTTACACCCAAGTAGGAATGACTCTGCATCAATGTAAATGACAATCAGCCAAAACCAGCAGAAAATCTAGCTCTATAAATAATGACAGAGGCTTAAATTCAATCCATTCTTGAAGAAACAAACTGCACTGCAGAGCATGTCTGCAGTTCCATAATACAGAATAATTTTGAACTAGTATTTCTCCCTTTTTCYAAAGCAGGAGATTTGAAGATTCCTGTATTATAAATCAAGCAGTGGCCTTAGTTGAGTAAGTGAATTTGCTTTTATTGTATRTTTTTAAAATATCAATATACAAGCTAAATAAAAGAAATAAGAAGTTGAATTTAAGCTTGGGTGCATTATGGATAAATTGTTTTTACCAGCTTTACAAAAATAAATTTTTAATTAAAATGTAAAATTTTTTCTTTACTTTTTGAAACATGTACCTGATATGTATACATGTACATTATAAAAAAAAACCTTCCTTATTTATTTTAAATTTCTTTTAACTATTATCAAGATTTTATTCTATTTTAATTTTAAAAATGTTTAGTCAAAACCCAGTACACTTTTGCTTGCTTTAAAGTCTGTTSAAATTTTGGGTGTTTTTTCAAAAAATTAATTTGAAAATAGATTTTTAAATGAAAGAGTCTCTTTCATTCTACCCAGTTTGAAAATGAAAATGTAACATTTAAACAGGGGGGAGAAAAAAAACCCTTTTCTTTGCTTAAAGACACCTTTCAGACTATTTTTCATTCTTCATTATCAGTAAAAGAATGCAGAGGAAGAGATTTCCAGAGCTGTTACAAACAGGGACATATTGGAAGGGAATGGATATACACTGCAAGTCACATCAACTGGAGCTATCTGCACTGGGACATTTTCACTGCTGAGTACAACAATTCCTAAAATTGTTCCACTTGCCTTGGCCAGCAGGAACATGGCACAACATGAAACAAATAGGGAAAATAAAAAGTATAAAGAAAAAAGAAACCCAAATAACAAAAACAAGAAAACTCATTTGAGTGTTCAATTTAGGTGACAGAACATTGAAGATCACAAGAAAATAACAAAATCTCATCTCCATTCATGGATGGGGATGCAATGTAACCAAAAGAAAGCACACACTGAAAGGAGCTGGTAAATGTGTGGTAGAAAACTTTTAAACATACAAAGAGTGTTGAAACCACACACATTTTCATCTTCTTGTATGTATTTGATTCCAGGTATCCATTCAACATGTTTTCTTTATCTCTTTGACTAATGTATTTGATTTAAAGTTAGCATTCACTTGGAAAAATGTATAATCTATTTCCCAAAACCTATTTGCAATATGTTCTGTCATTCTGGGCTAGATTAAGACAAAAGTCTCCCTCCCCAGCTATGGTGGATCCACTGTAGAGGATCATGGCCTCTCTGTGCACATTTTTCTTCTAGGACTGGACACTGCAACACAGCTCAGACATAAACTCCACATTAGAAGTCACCCAAATTTAGGCGAGATGAATCCAACAATTCCCGTCTTCTCTTTCGGAGCTAATCAACTGCTAATGTATGTAATTAAATATTTCTTAGACTAATAAGAAATATTAGACTAAAAACTAATAGGTAGCTGAGAAATTTGGGTCAGAATATTACATATTCATATTGCTGCTCCAAGTTACATCCAACGYTCCTTATGAACAATAAGTAATTAACTGCTCTAAAATAGGGAGCCTCTCTCACCTAAGATAGGCTCAAATAGACTCAAAAAAACTTTGCTTAACCACATACATTCTTGCTTTTTTTCTTATTCCCGAGAATGTTTTGCAATCTATTGGGTTTGGTTTGTTTTTTTTTTTTATTACACAAATTCTTTTCACAGACATTCCTTCTCAAATCTCAGTTTCTGAGATTTCYTTTGTATTCTGTGATATTTTTGGAGATATATCAAATAATTCTTTGAAGATTTAAGCACAGACAAAAAATCAATATTTATGTGTAATACTAAGAGTGAGCAAAATGATAATGACAAAATCTGTAGACTAAAGGATTTTGTCTATTTTAAGTAGACATTTTTTTCCAGACAGAGATGAAGATATTTTCTCAGTGATCACATCTTGAATTAAAATGAGGAGCTAGGAATTTGACAGGCTAAATTAATGCATAAGGAAACAAGTGAAGTTTTAATTGTATTTTTAAATGCATGCTGAAATAACAAAAAAAATTATATTTCTTTGAAAAATTCCAAATTTAAAGATTTAGCATCAATTATCCCCAGAAGGGGAGGAATATACTGGTTTTTAATGTTGCAGCGTAGAATTAAATAGATGAAACAAAGACATGCACCTAAGCACATGCAAGTTTACTATTTATATACAGGACATCAGTGTCAGTGGAAATTACAAAGCAAGTAAGCAGCAGCCATATTTTGTGTATTTAATGTGTAGAAAGATTTTTTTTCCCAGTTGCACAGATTAACTCTCAGTAAGAAAAGTGATATAAGACACTCTATACTGAGCAGAAAAAAATATATAATGTGCATATACTTSAGCTTTCTAAAGCATTAAGGTGGTAATTTTATACCTACCTTTCTATCTGACATTTTATTCTCAATTAATATTGAAATAATTTACAACAAATACCTGGTTTTATTCAGCTGAAGTAGCCCATTCTATTTTTGCAGCTAATCAGAAAGTACCTCATCCTAAAGAAAGAGATGAAAATACATAGGGCTCTAACTTAACATGAAACTATTCTCCCTCAGTATCTATTGAGCAAAAGCTGAACACCATAGACTCAGAATTCCTTCAAGGTAATTGATATTTTGAGATGGAGGTTCCTGCCAAATGCTTCTCAGTGAATATAGATATACAACAAAGGGCAATGACCACAAGCTGTGGTTCAGRAGGTCCAGATCAGACTCTAGAGAAAAAAAAATGCTAGAAAAATGGTGCAGTACTGAACTGAGCAGTCCAGAGGGGTTGTGCAACACTCTGACTTGAAAGGTTTCAAGACCTAGTTAGGTAAAACCACAATTCACATCATCTACTCTYATTTTGTGTGGGAGACTAGAAAAGCAGTCTCTGGAGATCCCTTCTGACTAACATTTCTTTGATTGCATGWTCATGAATGATATTTGTCTATGTACTGGATCTGCCTGGACTGGAGCTACCTTTGTTCTTAGCAACCCGTGCGGTGCTGGGGTGTTTTGTATTGGTAGCTGGAAAGGTGTTGGCACCACACCAATCTGCTGGCTGCTGCTGAGCAGYGCCTGCACATCAAGGCTCCCTCTCCAAACATCACATCAAAGGCTGAGAGTGGCCAAGGGGTTGGGAGGGTGCATAGCTGACGCAGCTGTCCCAATCTGATCAAAGAGATGTTCCACACCATGTGATGTCAGGCTCAGTGAGAAAGGCTCAGAAAATACAAAGATGGGACATTTGTTATTAGGGTATTTGTTTTACAATGGAACGCCTACCCATAGTGACTCTGAAATGACTGGACATCTCCCGCTGATGGAACGTATAGAATACATCTTCTGGTTGTTTAGGGGGGTTTTTTGTTTGTTTGTTTGTTTGGGKTTTTTTTTTGCTTTGATTACACATGTGACTTTTTGCTTAATTTCATTAAACTTTATCAAACTTTAAACATTATTAAACATGCCTTTATCTCAGCCCGAAAACTTTTCATCTTATTTTCTCCTCTGTTCCTGTTAAGGAGGGTAGTGAGAGGCTGGTTTAGTAACCATCTAGCACGCAGCTCAGGTCAACTTATTTCAGCCTAATTTCTGATAGATAAAAATGATAGCATGTAAATATTTTTATGTTTTACAGGAGYTATTTTTAAATTTGATGTCAAAAAGAGAACTCGAATCACAAGGCACAAGAAACAAAGAATGAGACACCTTGRCTGTGTATTTAGGACAGTCATCTGGACTTTTACATTTTGAGYAGAGGAAAGAAGAGTTCAATATCTGTTTCATTAATATTTCTTAGTAATGCCAGTGGGACTCCAGRCAATTCCTTCCCCTGTGTGGGCCCTGAACACCTCAGCTGGTTAGCTCTGCTGTCTGAAAGAAGGGATTGGGTAGCTCTCAGTCCCATCTGTGTTGCACCTCTATGCTGGGGGTCATTTTATCCTAGCATATAATGCTGTCCCTATTTCTGTCTTCTTTTTCCCCGCATCCCTAGCATATTATCTGAGATATTTACCCATCTTTAAAGTTTGCAATTGCRTAAGAGAACAAAAGCTATACTCTATAGGCTATTTTCTATATAGAATTATCTCTTTTGGGTCATTTCTTCATTCCTCTCACAACAAATTTYTGCCTTCCCATTCACAACTCCAGCCCTAGGACTCCAGACTCATAAATGTCACACCTACCCACACAACTAGGTGATTTTCCTTCACAGTTCTTGTTCTTGCCATAAGGCTCTGCATCTCTTTCATCTTCCAACACCTGGATCTTGCTTCCTCACACATTCCTCATATAATCTATATTTACATTGTTTATTTCCTTTGAATATACTTTATTATCTTTTTAGTGAGTTTCCTTTCATGCTATATTGTAATTTTTTTGACATCATYACTAGATCAGACACCTGCACTGTGAAACAGTCTCGCTGCTCTATGCTTTTTCCTATTCTGCATCTACCTTCACAKCCCAGCAATGCTGATAGGGAATATTTTCCTCTCCTAGCCTACCAGGAGTCTTGCTGCTCCTCCCATTCCTCCCTTCCTTCTGCTAATGACCAGGAAGTGAGACGAACAAGATTGACAGCCTCTGAAGCACGGAAAGTGCCATCTGGGCTTTGTAGATTGAAAATCTTATTAGTTTTGCTTCCAGCCAAGTTGTGCATATGGAGCAGAGGAACTGGGGTAAGGAAAAGTGCAACTAGGGGAAGACRGCAGACCAGGAGGTAATAAGAGCAATCACTAGGTAAAAATTCAAATAAAGTAGAAATACAAGGAGATAAAGGTAGCTGGTAGAGAGTAAGATTATAGTATCCCATTTAATCCTTCCACCTTGCTGCCAGTTTTTCACAACCTATATCCTAAGGTAATGTCTAGTCTAGATCTACAAAGAGAGTTAGGCTTTGAAGTCTCACCACAGATTGATAGTGCCTCACTGACCAAATGATCCACAAAACAGACTGCTGAGTTGTTCGGGTGGTTTAGCTGCAAGACCCACTTCAAATTTTGCTCTTATTTTTTCCACTGTGGAACAGATTAACATCTTGCTGCCTACCTGCTCTCCAGCGCTATTAGCTGGCCCTATATTTTGCCTTTCTGCCTGAAGCTTTCACTCTTGGGGCATGCCTGAAAAATGCTYAAGAAGGACTTGGTCAAGGCTCCCACTGTAGACAAATCTTGCATAGGTATCTGATGCTAAAACAGCTTGAGTAGGAAAATAAAATATCTTCTTCAGTCTCTTGGTACTAAACATAAGTCTCTCAGCAGATTACAGTCCTTTTGTTCTATGTCCTTGCCTTTCTTCTTCATCAGTATGTTTTCARTTTTGCTTTCAGACTGTTCCCACACAAGTGCTTTTCACACTAAATGTATTCACATTTGCCTTCAGGTATTGCAATGCCAGTGACCGAATTGCTTCAGCCCCCAGTCCTACTGCCTTTAATGGCTGTAAGCAAGAATGTACAGACACCTCCTTAGGTGATCTCTCTCTGCACGAGGCACAATGGCAGCTGCACATCACATGGCTTTCCCAGCAACCCTTTTCCCTGCCTGCCTTGAAGGCTTCTCAGAAGCTCAGAAGAGGCAGGGCAGGAGCAGCCAGGACACAATACATCCTGGCTGTATTTCCTCTGACAGATTCTTCAGCATCCTATTGACAGCTGGTGCAAGTTATATCAGCCCCACAGCCATCATAATTTTTGCAGAGGCTGAAAGCAGACTGAAGAATCAGGAAAGCCATAATCCAAATGCACTAACTAAAAAAATACTTGCTTTTAGTTATGGAACAGACCAGGCTGTACTGTGCTAAAATTGAATTTCCCCCCAAAGTCTAATCTTTCTCTGTACATTTCTTAAGGGCTCATAACTGTCATCACAATTATGCTTCCATTGCTTTGCAATGCACATATTAATACTTCCTTTGCAAGCACACCTGATAATTCTGSTAGAGCCTTGCAGCCTCAAACCTGGCTTTAAATATTCATTCTCATTTATATTTTCCCCTTAATCCTTACATTTCTGTATTCTTGGAATCCAAATAAAACTSTGGCGTTTTAAAGCTTACATCCTTCTTTTTCCTTCCTTTTTTTTTTTTTTTAAGTGAATAGATGAAACAAGTATTCTCACTAACAGAAATTTGAATCTCTTATCTCGGAAGCAGCAATTTCAACTTCACAGCTCTTTATCCAGTGCTTATACATCTTTCCCCTACCCTCAAGCTTAACATTCAACTACTAGACAACGTCAACATAGGTTAGTTAGTCATGGAAAATGGCTGTAGTTGTGGAACATTATGTGGATCACCACAAAGCTTCTAAATTCCAGTGCTTCAATAATTTTTCTAAATTCTCAGTTCAGATATGCCACCATCAATACAAGGTAGCCCATAGAGCATGAAAATAACAAAGGCTTATAAACCAAGAATTAAAAAAAAAAATTCTCAGTGTTTTTAAGAAATAAAGSAAGTTGCTGAGGCAAGGAGCAGACTTCTCATGGACAAAAGGTTGTGTCATTTAATTTTTTTGAATGGACTGTTGCACATTTGATTAGTTCTTCAAGGCTGATCTCATGATTGCAATAATATCTGCATTAGCAATAACAAAAGAMAATCAGATCAGACAGCTTTTTTGTTCTTTAATCTATTCCTAACATTTCATGTCTTGCACTCCTGATTGTCTGTGAACCCTATTTAAATAGGATATGCYGTACAACACTTATACCCATCTTGTTTGTAGCCTCATTATCAAAGAAGCTGTGTGGCCTAGCACTTTGACTAGGGCATCAAAAATCAGGAGTCACTAGTGTACTGCAGGAATGTCCAAACCAGCAAGCTCCTAAAAATGCTTTGCATTTTCTAAGGAACAGGACTTAGGGAGCTTCTTGGAGCCCTAAGTGTTTGCTAAAAACCTAAGCACTGGGCAGGAACATAATGCTGCTACAGCCCTGTGGCGAGTGTTTGTATGGCCTCAAWCAAAAAGATCTGAAGGATAAGGTAGGTGCTGCTTATTTATCACCAACAGTGGGAGAGTTTTAGGTGCATCCATGGACTAGGCAATGCTTATAAACGGGCACATACTGAAACCTTGTCTGAAACACTAGTGGAAAAATGAAAATAGTTGTTTCTTTATTCTGTATCTATTGTGTGCCTGCACAAAGTAGCTGCGCTGTGTGCAACATTATTGCAAGGGAGGCCACCATACTACCCAAACGTGACACAGGACATGGCGCACATCACCATAGCTGGATRGCCAGTGTGCTGGGCAAAATGTGTGCATTTGACTGCACTTATCTATACAGACTCACTGTTAAGTGCCTAGATCTGACCAAATTACAATTTAGAAATTATTTAAGAGAGACTGAATCAAGCCTAGAGTAGTAATTATCTCTGCTGTGATTAATGAGAAGCCAGTGTTTTGGAACCTGACTGTATTCAATCACCAATCAAAACTGCACGAGGCATTCATCCCTGTGAATACAAATACATGGAGGCCTGGCTTCACAGCTGGTGCAAATTGGCTTAGMCCCACTGACTTCATGTAAATGGGTTTTAACTAGGCCAGCTGAGGAACTGGCTTAGAAATCTACAGCCCACCCAAAACATAGACTTTGATTTACYAGAAAAGGGAAAAAAAAGAAAAAAAGAGGTGTTTAGGTTAAAAACAATTCTAAATAAACAAAAAGTGCATATTGACATTTTAAAATTATTTGAGCTGTGTTAGTGAGCACTGCTCTGTGAAGCCCACCCTAGGAATACATACCCCAGTGTACAAGTCACCAAAGGCTATTCCTGTTGTTTTCTGCCTGTTTCTTTGTATAAGCACCGGCTGCAAATACAAGCAATATAAAAGATATAAAAAGATGGGTTTGTGCACATGTTGTTCAAAGATGTGCTCGCTCTTGATGGTTATGTTTTTAGTGGTAAACCTCCGAAACAAAGTCTGCCTCAACACCAACTCAGCTCACTTACAAAGGGAAAGTGTGTGCCTAAGGCAGAGGCCCAGCCAGATGAAAGGCAGAACATCTTTCTTCCCAGGGAGCTCAGGGGGGTCAGTGCCTCTCCTCCCCACCAAGCAGTGCTTGTTTTCCAAGACAATACAGTCTTTACACCAAGATGTAGCAGGTGCTGTACAGAAGGGAGACAAATTCTTACTTTTTTCACAGAGGATAAGAGAGAGTGTTCTCTGGGATAAAACTCTTCCTTTACGCAGGGTAATARGACTGTGGCTGTACTGAAATGGGCACTYAAAATGGAGCAGRGGGTGGAATATATTTCCTTGCACCYTTTCCCCCAAGATCTACAAACAGATCAGAGTGTATAATTCTTACATAKTTATAGACAGTGATAAAAACAGCAGTATCCATTTTTTTCTCCTAATTCTCTTTAAAATAGTAAATACTGCTAAGTTTAGCCACAAGGCAGTAAAAGCCTGTAATTCTTTTTCCCACCTACCATCTGTCCTTATTCCTGTCAATCCTTTCCCCTTCTCCTCACCCTGCTGCTACAGGCAGTGCTGTTTTGCAGGTAGCTAGGAAGCTTTGAAGTTTCCCCTCAGAAAGCTGATTATAGAAATGTTAGTATATCTTCAGCTTTAAAGCAGTTGGATCATCTCAGAGCATTTGACTAATTTCTCAGAAGGTTTTATACTGTTCTTTTTTCAGTGGGGATTTTTCTGAGATTATAAAGGCAAAAAGATGAATCCAAAAAGCAAGAAAAACTGTCAACAAAAGCATCYTTGAGGGAAGCTGTATATTGTGACAAGATGTCATATTCAGATCTAGACTGTGCCCATGCATTTTCTATAAATATAAATTTTTCTAATATTGTGAATGGTAATTGAAGGTGTTTTTTCCTCCTATTGTGCTTGCAAGAATAGCAATGTGAATAAAATTTCTAAAAATATTTTATCCATATTTCTAGAAGGAAATTATAATAATCATGTGAATATCTTCCTTTCATAAAGGTTTGGAAGTAAAAGAGGTTTTTAATTTTTTTTATCAATGTGTTAGGAGGGATTATTTGTTTGTTTTGATTTTTATGGAATTATACATTTTGTTGTACTCTCCCATAGCATGATGATGCTTGGCAGTTTTTGTAGGTAGGGAGTRTGATTCTGAATGTAGTATTCTCCACAAAGTCTACAGAGCATTTTAATGAATAAGTATGTTTTGAAAGAACTGTCATTACTGGGATCTTTTCTAATGTGTTTGAAAGCTTCTCCCAGCATTCATGCTTGTTGTCTCCTGGAAGAATTATAATGTATTGGAAAAATGCAATCTATCTGGAGATATAYTTAAAATACTTCTATCAAAAGCATTCTGGGTTATTAAAACAGTTTTTATGAAAGCAATTATACCATGCCATGAATCAATGAAAAAGCTTCTAAAAAGCACACACAAAAATATTCAAAACAATAAGGAAAACTTACAGCTTTCCCACTTCATTTCTTTCTAAAATCTATTGGCATGTGGGATCACATGCCTAAAAASAAAGCAGTGCCCTAAAATGCAAAGCCAGGTCCTCAAATGTATTCAGGTACCTATACCAACCGATGCCAGAGAAGCCAAGTGCCTAATTTCCACTTGATTCTGTGTGTTTGTCAGGTCCAAGTCTCAGATGTGCATTATCTTTTACCTCAACTGCCTGTTATGTTTTTTRGTTAGTGCTAAGTGTGTCTCAAGATGTGATTTTATTTGCTATGCACAGCACTAAACAGTGAGTTCAAGAACGCAGAGAGAGAATGGTTGCCAGGTGGCTTCCAAATAAAAAATATTATAAAATCAGTTGTTATATCTGCCATGTAGCAATAATAAATCAACTACCAAAATATGCAGCCTCTAATTTTGCTCCAAGATTTTATTATTTTTTAYTAAGAAATTTTTCTATTTTTTATTCATTTTCTTTTAGATAAGTAAAAATCATTGTAGTGACTATCAGAAGTCTTTCAAATACTGTAGTAATCATACCTTTCTACATTTCTTGAGCTGTCTAATGATGGCATCAAACAAATGTACTGCAGGTGATTATAAGGTAGGGGTTGTTTTTTTTCCATTCTGTGAGAAGATAAAAATAATGTAGATAAAAGGAACMGATCTTTTATAAGATAGAATTCAAGCAATTTGAGGTGAAAACCCATAAAAATCTTCCAAGTGTTGTTTAAATGATGAGTCACTTCAGCAGCATAAAAGTAATTTATTTATCTACATTTCTACCAAAGASTTTGAATTTCTGTATCTCAGATAGCAATATAGATATTGAAGTACTTTGAAAAAATGTTTAATTTTACTTTAAGGCATGAGCTTTCTCTTAAATGTGTTCTCTCTCTTTCACAACATATCTTTTTAGCATTATCTTTTATTGCTGATTTTTACTATGCCCTAGCATATGTGTTTTATAAATACATGTGTATTTCTCTGTTAAAGAAATACTATAATCAGCAGTTGAGATGATTTACTTGTCAAATAACATCATGTAAATAAATGTTCTTTCCTTTCTGATGTTAAATCAGAAAGCCCAGTGACTAACTAGAATTTAACCCAAATCTATTAGTGACTTGTCCWGGTAGCATGATTACATGTTTTTCTTCTTTTTCCTCTGTAAAAGTCTCTTTCACTCAGGACATATTACTATATCTAGGTTTATTGTTGTCCTCTTCTGTTATATAGCGTCATGAGAACCATTATACTTATTTTGAAAATGGGGACACTGAGGCACTTGAAAATAATTTGCAGTTTATCAGGATAATTACAGGGAAAACCATAAAAAGGATGCAAGTCAACTTTGTCTGGTTCAGTACTTTCAGACATTGACAACAAATACTCAAATATAGTTCTAAAATTTTATTTTGGTTTAGATAGGATGCTAAGTTTATATCCCGAGTCTGGTTTACAGTAAACATAGAATTAAGCTTTTATGCCATTAAAATAGGATTTAGAAAAATTGATTATATGTGTGTACATTTCTTTGATTTCTTCATTACATTATGCTGTTTTAAATGTGTCATTTTTGAAAGTAGACAAAGCAGGCTTTTCCATACTTGTCCTACATCATGCATTCAGGGAACTATCAGTACAGTACCTTGATTACCAGATAAATGCTGGCTGTTGTCTCCTCTGAGCTCTTTTCACTTTCAGCAGTATAATTTTATGTTAAGGTTTAGTGGCACAACAATTGAATTGCATAAATCTGTTCATTATGCCACTTAAACTGTGAATTTCTGTTGTAGGCTCTGGGAAGATGAGCTTTATAAATGCTGCAATGCACACTTCAAAAAAAAAATGAAACAAGAAAACTGACACACCCACACCCACCCAAGACCAGATGTTTTCGTTGTGTAAATATACACATTAATCATTCATTTTTTTTTTCTTAATGTATAATTTGCCCTGTAATTTTCCATTTTATTTGATATGGATTTTCTTTTTGAGTTAGGTCCTWCTCTAGATAGATTTACAAACTAGACTCATAATCTTTTGATTCTGTCTTTTCATTTACTCCTTGAAAAGAAGACACATCATTCTGAAGCCTAATTTAGCCAATGCACAAACTTTATTCTCTTTCCTCACACACAAAGGGGAATTACAAGGTGTTGCGATGCAGTAGTCTGCTAAATATTTAAAGTTTCAAAAGAAAATAGAAATATTAGACAGTAAGCCGCCTGAAGCAAATTACAATGGGAAGATGGAATAATGCCCATGAATTGGGAAAAGAGAGGATTTGTGCAAAAATGATCCTTAATAACGCGGAACTGACATTATCCAACCTGCAACAGTTTCTGCCCCCCTGATTTCAAGCAATTTTGTCATAGCAAAAGTAGGAGGTTAACACCACTTTTCCTATCAGCCTGTGTGTGCCACATCTGCTCATCAGAGTTCTTGGCTCATTTGCATGCTTCTGCCACTCATCCTGGAATTTATTGTGCTAGGACTGCCTCTCAGACTTGGCTCAGAGCCAGAGCCTACTTCTCCATTCTCCCTTTATAGCTAATACAATATGAAAGTCACTAACAAAAAGACTTTCATGTCAAATTACAGGAAAAAAAATCTCAATTGCCTAATAGGATTTTAAATTCTTATCATACTGGTGACTTTCTGTAAGTAATAACATTTGAAAAGAACGACTTAGCTGATGTTTTCTTCAAATACTCTCTATGCATTGTAAGTTTTCTTACAAGCTGTGATTCACTGCTCTTCTATTGCTACAGAGACAATACAGGACAATAGAACACAATTACACAGCCCTTCTCTTCTGTTCCCGCCCAGCTGGCCTTAACATCTCATCACAAGTACCAGCGGAGGTTGTGCATTTATTTCTGTTTGGTTTAGATGTCAGGCCTGTTCTCTGTACATCCAGGAAGCTGGGCTTGTATGTATACATAATTATATATGATGAGTAGGTGCACATATGTTCAACTATAACTACAAAGGTGAGTATGGAGACAGAGAGAGCTACATGTATGCATCCATGTATACTTTTATCTTTGGGATTACTGCTCTTCTAACTGTATTCAGGGCTACACAATGTTAATGTTATTAAACTTGCTATTATGTTAATAATATGTGACTGCAGTTCTGCCCAGACTAGTTCTGTGTCCAGCACCAGCAACAAGTTCCATTACGCTTCTATAGTGACCTTTTCTTTCCCACCACCTCTACACCTCTCCTTCAAATTCTCAAGAGCAGTCAGGACAGATATTTGGGTAAGGAGATTAAGTCAGGCTTTAATGCCTCTCCCCTAATGCTCACACTCTCCCTTGTTCCACCAAAGTTTCAGAYACCTGCAGATGCTTGTGGGCAGCAGGACTGTGGGAAGAGGAGATGTTACAATGGTGATTCAAGTTCACCAGTGCTGAGTCATTCCTGATTATTATCCCCATAAATTATCACAGTTGAATTATGTAGCTCAATAGTTTCTGATAGCATAGTTCTTCTCCTGGTTACAATAGACTTCAGATGGGATTAGAATGACAGAAGAAATAAATGAAAAAAGAATTAACACTCAGTTCTATAGTTCTCATCTAATTCAGACCCCTGATGTAATTTTACATGTTCTGTGAAGCCTTTGACACGGTACCCCATAACATCCTTTTCTTTAAGCTGGTGAGAGATGGATGTGATGAGTGGACTATTAGATGGATAGAAAGTGTTTGAATGGTTGCATCCAGAGGGTCAATGGCTCAGAGTCTCAATGGACATCAGTGACAAATAGTGTCCCTCAGAGATCTGTATTGGGACCACTGTTATTTAATATTTTCGTTAATGGCATAGAAGGATTGAGTACGTTCTTGAAGGAATCAAGCACACCCTTAGCAAATTTACAGATGAAACCAAGTTGAGCAGTGTGATTGACACACCTGAAGGATGGGATACCATCCAGAGGGACAAGCTCAAGAAGTGGGCCCAGGGAAATCTCATAAAGTTCAACCAAACCAAGTGCAGCACCTGGGTCAGGGCAACCCCCAGTATCAACAGAGGCTGGGAAATGGATAGATCAAGAGCAGCCCTGAGGAGAAGAAGTTGAGGTGTAGGGGAGATGCTGGTGCGTGGGGGGTTGGACAGGACCCAGCAATGTGTATCCCAGAAAGCCWGTGGTATCCTTGGCTATATAAAAAAGCAATGTGGTCAGCAGGTCAAGAGAGGTGATTCTGCATCTCTACTCYACCCTGGAAGAGCCAGGTTGGATGGGACTGAGCAACCAAGTCTAATGAGAAATGTCTCTACCCATGGCAGGGGAGCTTGGAACTYGATAATACTTGAGAACCTTTCAATAGAGACCATTTTATGACTGTGATTCTTCTGTRGTGGAGAAAACAGAACATCTACAAGAAWAAGGCATCATTATGAGCTTTTCAGTTGGAATTTTTAATCAAAATACTAGATACAACAGTGATAGAAGTTATGTATATATTTTATATAATTCAAACTGGTTTTGAAGAATCTTTGTTCCATTTGGAGCAGTGCTGTATCCATATAGTGTCTCAGAAGACTCAGATGGACTAGCCATTGAAGTTACCCATTGAAAGAGTGGAAGAGGTCCTAGCTTGTTTACAGATAAATACAGCCTC
The DNA here is from genome assembly GCA_014549065.1 of Cardinalis cardinalis. Lineage (NCBI taxonomy): Eukaryota > Metazoa > Chordata > Aves > Passeriformes > Cardinalidae > Cardinalis > Cardinalis cardinalis. Next base: position 7,312,419 of record JACDOX010000027.1, on the reverse strand, counting down.
CTTCAGTCACCATCATATTACTCACTGGTGATTGCCAAATGATAAAAGGCAGCATAGAAACAAATGGACCTTCTGGACCCCTCTTTAACCTGGTTTTTAAATAAATGAAAGATCTATTGACAGTATCATATACTTGAATTTCCGATTAGCCCTCTGCTTCTAGATTAGCAAGGCTAACTGACATGCACACTGGGACAGAAATTTTGTAGAGGAAAGAAATTTACTAGAGGAAAAATCCCAAATCAGATCTTACCTAATTTTATCTAGGTGTATCTATTGCATCCTTTAGGACAGGGCTTTCATGGTAAGCTTGCTTAATGAAACACTGAGAGACTAAAACTCTTCTCAGATGGAAATCACATCCTCTGAGACATAAAGAAATGAACAGGCTTTTTTTGGTTATTCCATTCTTGAGAAATTTGAAGTGAACATGTGGAAGAAGAGTAACAACTGCAACTCTGAGCTCATCTTTTTTAAGCACTTCACTGCTCTGCCCCTCAATTTGCCAGCCTTGGATTTTAGCCAACCTTATCCATGTATTATATTACTTTTAAGGGGTATTTCTAGGCTCTAAATTATTTTTAATCCCTACAGAAATACATGTCTAATTGCTGGTTGGATCTGTATTCAGAGTAGTAGATGAATTCCTTGATGAACAAGGAGCTCCAATTTACATAAATAATTTTTGACATCTCAAATAAATTATTTTCCAAAATATGCAGCAGTCAAGAAAACAATGCATCTTTGACTACCTAAAGGCATCCCTTTGCTCCTAGGAACATGATGAACAAATTTAGGAGCATTACCCCTTCTGTGTAATCTGGACCTAATTTTGGGTATTGTGTTGAAAGGTTTTAAAGTTTCTATTTTACCACCTCAAATGGAATTACTTGAGGTTTAGTAATGACACATTGTGTAGGTAGTCAGTATCCCCACAACTGATGAAATTTCACTGAAATTTTTTTTCATCCCCAGCATCCCATCAGCATGCTGACATTAGCAAGTCATTGATCTAAACAGCAATTCATTTTGATGAAATTAAAAACTACAGAGAAGCTGGCAAGCAAAATAAATACCACAGTATAGGAAACACTGACTGCATTTAAAATCTCTGGAGACCCTCAAACTAAAATGACAGGCACACAGAGTATATCCCAGCTGCTGTTTTGAACTACTAAGRAAAACCAAATCTAACAATAAAACCTCTAAAACTGAAGCCACAGTAGAAATAATTGAGTACTCTACTTCCCACTCATTTCCCCTTTAAATTTAACGTGTTTTGCTAGAAAACTGTTACAGCACCATGATGGGCTCAAAATGAAAGTACTATGTTATAGTGATATGTACCTATAATAATATCCAATATAAAATGTTGAAGCTATATTGCCGCATGATTAGCTTGGGTAAGCATTCTCCTACTGGCAATAAAAGATAAGGCTGTCTTGAACAATTCTGCTTATTTGCCTTCTAATTTTGCCATAGGATAATGGAAGCCAAGGATAGAAAAGCCCTGTTGGGCTGCCTAGTTCATGTTGCTGCCAATGAAGAATTCATCATTATATTCTGGCTTTTAGCACTGATTATTCTGTTACAGCTTCCCTTTGGAGTCTTTTCTATATTATCAGACCTATCAATATGAGGAAGTTTTTGTGGCTTTTCAGCCTACATCTGAGTGTTCTTAATTTCAGTCCATTAAACATAGTGACAATCCCTTGCACCTCTGTAAACCTTTCCTCAATTTCTCTATGTCAGCATCCAGGTACAGGTACAACACTTGCTTTGTGGTCTTCAATGCTAAATCCTATCCAGTGTTACAATCTCTTTCTGAGGAATTTTAGCTTGTAATAAAATAATTTTTAAAATTTAAGTGTTTTCTTGGTGTGAACAGATAGGCTTTTTGTTAGGAAGCTGGGAACTGTTCCATCTGGCCTGCTGTAGTATGGGGATCCTCCCTGTCTGTTAGGGGTGCCTATTCAGGTTCCAGCTTCTCAAYCAACTTTGATGTGTTACTTTGCTGGTTTAGGTGTCTTTAGCTACCTTCATTGTTCAACAGGTCTCTCAAAGTTACCTTCAGGAATCTCTAGGGGCAGAGGTCAAAGCATTTTACCAGTTGATTGTGGCAGCCAGACCAGAAGAGAGTCCTAGCCATGTCTGCCCAACAGTTTCAACRCCCTAATTTACAATGCCCAGAGTAMGCCTACACAGAAATGTTGTTTTTTCTAAAATGCAAGTGCTTTTGCAACAAATAAATTATATATTTTTAAAAGAGTATGTAGGAATAGTTATGAAAAATATGGTACTTTTGGCAAAATTGCAGAGAAAGAATCAATTCTTCATAAATATTTAATAGTATCAAGTTCCTAGGCTATGTCTGAGCCAGTTTTGTGCCTTAAACAAATTCTCRGGATTTTGTTTTCTGCCACAACTCTCCCATTATATTATCCTGTGTCCTCATTATTTTAATTTCACTTCTATGGGCTTTAGGTTCAAGGTCTGTGAACCTGATAAGTTTGCTTTTATTTCAGGTTYTGTGCTTGTGAAACACACAGACACAGGGGGAAAAAAGGTCATGAGAACTATTTTAGAGGCTGAATCAGCTCAACCTCTGTAGGGAGACTCTTTTCTGCTACTGATGGCTGAAGTAGTTGCCAAACCACCACTTAAGCCTCAGAGGAGGCATTACAGGAAGCCRGGCCTGTGGAATCTAGGAAATCTCAATTCCTTGGCTATTTCATATTTTGTGACCCTAATATTTTGCACTTTTTGAATTTACAGGGCTATTTTAGAAGTGATTCGTCAGAAGYACAGAGCAGAATAAGAGGGTCAGGTTTCGTGTTTTAAAACATAGGACAGCAAAGGACCATGTCTTCTTAAACCACTGAAAAATATGAGCCCCCAAGGTGGAAAAAGAGATAAGGAAAAGATGGAAGCTTATGATTCTTTTTGTTTACATTTCCCCCCCTTTAAAACTGTTTTGAGTGAACATTTATTTTATATTTTCTGTTAGGCAATAGGGGTGTTTCTACCATGTCAGCCCCAAGAATTATGACTCTTTCTGAGCTGGTTATTCATTTCACCTGCTGACTTACCAAAAGCTCCTACAGAAATACTTCTCTACTAGAAAACAGGGAAATCTAGGTCTCTAGCTGATAATCAAGCTCCCAGACTCAAGATAAACATTCAGGGAAGATTGAGCAAAACTTCAAGAGAAAGCAAAAGAAAGAAAGAAAGAATGAAAGGATGGAAAGAGAGACAAGGTGAGAGGGAAGGGTGAAATGGGAGAAGAAAGACAGAAAGAGACAGAAGAGTATATAAACCAAAGCAAGAAGCAAAGACTTCCCGAAAAATTTTGGGGAGGAGGTTTTAAAACTTACCCAGGGTAAGTTTTATCTGTACATGAGATATTTCTCTGCAGTTTTGCTGGGGAATAAGGTAAAGATGCCATCTCTCAAATATAACTTTGCTTACAGAGGGAAAAGTGTAACTACTCAGTCATTTATATCTTTCCTACCTGAGACAGTACCAGATGGTGCCATGTATTCTCAGGTTAATCATTGTGTGAGAGACCTGGCTGGGAGCCAGACCCACTTCACAGTCAACTGTGAGAACAAGCAGTGCTGAGCCTTACATAAGACTCACAGCAGAGCCCCTGGATTTTAAGCAGACATCTGGTATGACTTTTCATATTTATCTGCTATAAGGGTTCAAACTGAGCCAAAATGTGGCATTACACTATGCCAGTCTTCTCTGGGATATTTATCAATTTCTGCAGAATGTAAGCTCTCACAAGAAAGAAATCTTGTGTTCTTACGGTCTGGGATGAGATTTCCAGGCAGGTAGCAATGCAGGGCTGAGTCTCCAAGCAAACAGATTGAAACAGTGCTTTTGGGAAGCAACTGTCCCTTCACTGTGCCACACAAATAAAAAGCATGAAACGTATGGCTGCAATTCTATTTTCCAAGGGCTTGGACAAATGAAAGGACTCCCCACAAATTCATTTTCCAGTGCAGAGAAAATTGCTTTTGAGTCTACCACTCTGTGACTACTGCCCCCATGAAAGAGAGCTTTGATTTAATCTGCTATTAAAGTGCATAGTCAGGTGAGAGGTTACGCACATGCACTATGAAGGTGTCAAAGTGACAGTGAGATGGCTCAGCATTTAACTCTCTGGAAGGGGGAACATTTTCCTTTCACATCAGTAGGCTGTTGACAACGAAGAACAGCGATGTTTTGGCCAGAAGTATTTGCTGTATCACTGATTACAAAAAGGAAAAAGAAAAGGCAACTAGGCTTTTCTGAGACTTTGAAACTGGGATTAATGAAGGGCTGAGGAACATAGCAGCAGCTTCTCTCTTACACACACATACACACTCTAACAGGAATTTATCCAAGCAAAAAAACCAGGGCCATAATAATTGAGGATATTGCCCTTTCCCGAGTACTCATACTCCGCRCATAATTATTCAGTGGAATTCCAATACTGAATAAGGTCAGTAGGAGAGTACTGTACATTTCTGAAATGCAGATGATGCACATAGACATGGAACACTTAATTTTCTTGACTTAAATATTTTTTGATTCTATTTTTCAGATATATACATAACCTTTTTTTTTTTACTTTATAATATTTAGGAATAAAATCTGATTTTGCTTTGTGGCAGATCAAGTTCAAATACTATGTTTCTATGCTTTATATGAGGATGCCATCAAAAGCTTTTTTRCCTATGTCTCTTGCAAAAAAATACTTATACTGTTTCAAGAGTATGGCTGTTGGGCAGAACTACATGTTGAGGAGAGTAGAATTACAATGCCTTAAAAGCAAAGCTGTCATAGGAATTCTCTATGATATCAGATATTCATTGCTGCACTCCTTGAGCCATGCAATATGTTCCTCTTTCCTCCTTGCACACTTTGGGATGTCTGCTGTGTCAGTTTTATACAAAATGACATTTCTGATGGAGCTCCCAGCCAGACAGTCATCTGTTTGAACAAGTAGAATACAGTCTGGCCTAAAGTTTTTACATAAGTTTGCATAAATAGAAATACACACATATATTTGTATATATACATATATATGCATGAATGTGTGTATACTCTAAAGAAATATATAAAATTACCACTTAAATATTTTTTCYTGTTCTTATCATTTGAATGTTAATRMAATGATCTAAAAATATTGCCTCAATTCTTGATAACAGCTACCTGACAGATTTTATAGCACGTTCTTTATTTATCCAATGTCTTGCACAGATTAGAACTTTCTAAAAGGAGGTAATTAAAAAAAAACCCTGAGCACATGGCAGAGATTTACAATAGTTGCATTCACTAGAGAACTGTGCTGCTAATGGAGATAATCCAATCAGAATGGATGCCCCATTGTGTTAAGTGCTGTACAATCACAGCGTCAAAAACAGGATCTGCTCTGCAAGGCTCACAGGCTAATTAGCTGTAACAATAGAACATGATATATTTTCACTGATACTGGGACACTCAGTGCCCACTCAGACCCCCACCAAGCCTAGTAAGGCTCCAACTAACACTGACAGCCATTGAAGCAGGTCTCCAATGTGATCTAASAGTTCTGTGAACCAGCAAGCACTACAAGCAGGCAGAATATGAAGAAAATAGAACAGAAAAAAAAAGGAAAAAAACGCTAGAGTATCACAGAACATACTTTGTTCATTTATTTTGAAAGGCTAGTTTAAAGAATTTATGAAACTTCATAGCAACACTAATTAAGCATTCAAGTAATGAAGATTTGTTAATGTGGGGTCTTCATTATAACACTCTGCCACTAAGCCTTTGATTAAAAGATTAAAAGGGTTGAAGCTTCCATTTCATTTATTTCTTTATTTTGATAAGTTCATTTGGTTTGTAGATTAGTACATGGAGAATTTCCTATTGTATCTTATTGCCCCTGGCTCTGTAGCATAAGACAATGCAGGACTACATCCAATACATCACTTTACATGCAGTAAATGTTCTTGAACTCCACTAAAGCCTGGAAGATAGAWTTAGCTGTCTAAATTTCTTTAAAAATTCATGGTTTCAACTCTGTTTTTAAGTGAATAAGCTATGCCTTTTTTCACTCTTTTCCTGGCACCCATATCCAGCATCCCCATATCCTGCTCCCCCAAATGCAGTTACTTAGAAATGGATAGAGAGGGGCTACACTAATGGCTAAGTCAATAAACTTGTGATGTTTACCTGGAGTATGAGAATACAGGGCTTCAGTTGGCTGTGGCCAAATAGACTGAAGCAATGTCTTCAGTAAATGATAAGCCATATAGGAGTTACTTCAGGAAAAAGTAAAGTATGGCAATATATTGACTAATTCCTTTGATCAAAATATCAATAATGATTTTCCCTATATCTGATATGCTTTTTAAAAAGAGATTTGGTTAAGAAAAACCCTTTCCAAACAGGTAAGAAATAAGCTTCTAACCTTTTACTTTCAAAGAAATTAATTGTTTCTTTAGCCAGTCTTCTTGGATAATTGCTCTCTATATAAACATCTTTAAAAGCTAGCACATATTTATCCTATCAAAATCATTGGGGGTCCTCCCTGGGTTTGGATGACAACCCAAATCCATTTGCACTGAACAGTCACTACTTTGATGAGAGCCAATGTGTTAACKGGGATAAGGTCTGCTCACAAGCACATCTGCAATGATGACTGCAAGCTTCTAACAAGTGAAAGACCTGTAAAAGTAAATGATCCATAGGTGTTCTTGAAGGAAGCCTGCAATCATTAAGATTGTCCTCTGCATGGATACATCAATAGTACAGTTACAGATTCTGCTGCAGATCATTTCATCTTCTAGGTTATGTGATAGAGAAAGACAGAATTTATCCTGGAGTGCAGGATGAAATGATTCTGCAGAGGAAGCTATCATCCATCTGGATTCCTAAGTAGGAAAATAAATAAATAAATGTATGAATGGATTCTCTGTATTCTTATAATCTGCTATCTTAATGGCTCTGGTTATGTACATACAGAGATGACATCAACAAGCTATTTCTGTACAWAATCATAAGTGAGACTAGCCTATTCTCACTAAACACTACAGGAGTGGCATATTTTCATCATGTGATTGATTAATTTTCAGTGGGAAAAATATGAAAATCAAAGGATTTTTTTATCACTGAAAAGGAATTAAAGGTTTTATATGACTTGGACAAATGTTTTTAATCCTGGGAAAAGATATTAAATCTTCTAATATATCTTGTAATTTTACAATTTGTGGATCTTTTTTTTCCATGAAATCTTTTCCTACTTTTTTTTTTCTTATTTAACTACTGTATTTTCTAAAGCAATATACTGCAGGCCCTGACAGACACAATTTAGAGGATAAAGCACTGCTTTTCTTTTCAAAATATTGCAAAGCTTTTCTATTATATATCTTTTATATTACATGCCTTTTTGTTCTGTTTTTGTTTTTAAAGAATGGTTGGCATTTGTGATATTTATGAAATTTTAAACAGCTGCCATTAAATGTGTCAATATCTTATTATGACCATAAACTGATATAGGCAGGCAAAATTAGGACTAACTGCCATAAAATGCAGCTACAGACATATTGCCAAAGAAARGGCTTTCTCATCTTCATACGGGGCCTCAAATTCTAAATACACTAYAACGTGTTATTTCATCAAGCAAGGYCTGATTCTGCAAGTTGTGGAAGAATTAACAAGGAAATGCTGGTGTAAGAATTCTCCTTGAGTTCATCAGGACTACAATATTTGCTTTGGATGGGATTCATGTCATTTAACTGCAAGCAATTTGAAAAGTCAAATTTCCAGTCTAAGTTACATAAACTGCTCCAAATGGCAGTGAAGAGTTGTGGGAATTCATCACCCCCCGAGGTAGCTGTGTCCAGCAGGTCATCTGAATACCCTATTGAGATGTTTTCAGTCACCACTGACTGCTGAGGAAGTCCACAAAACCATGTGTCTGCACTGTCTGCTTTCAAGAAAGGCAGTCAYTAGATCTTTTGTTGATAATGCTATGGCATATTATGAGAGGGTTTGAGGTGTCAGCTYTGCTATTTATCGTGGATCTCCAGGGAGAGAGAAGATGCATCATGCACAGACCTTTYTGACATCTACAAATATCTTCATGGATCTTGCTAATTTTACATTGTCAATCATTACCTCAACGAAACTAACCAGTGAAATAGGATTACAAATTAGATTTGAATTACCATGGGTTTTTCTCTAGTTGTGGGAATGAGAGAAGTTCTTTCAGGAGGGAGCATTTTCTGTGACTGTAAGACATCAAGATCTTTCTTTTGCTTTCTCTTGTATATAGGTATACATAGTCAACAAACTAGATTCTGTTAAGATCTGAGACTAAGAGGAAAAACTATCCAAACAAATGTGCTTTTTGCACTTCACAGCACAATACCCTATACAGAACCAGACTAGAAGAACTAGACAGTTCTTCTTTGAAAAYTAGAGRGATTTCAAAAATTTCTGCATGATTTTGAAGAAAGGAGAGAGGATGTTCTATGAAAGCAGGTTGCAAAAACACAGTTTGCTGCAATTACTGCAGAGCACTTGCCCAAAATGATGATGAAGATTTGTTTCCCCTTTTGTGAATTAGTGTCTTAACTGTCCCAATGCCTCTCACTTTGATTATTTGAGTTTACACAAACTCCTGTCCTGAGTCTCCTAACTGATTTCTGGAGACAAAGGTTGCATGTAGCATGCCCTCAGTTTCCTTCTCTCAGTGGCTCACGTGCTGTAACAGACTCACAGCCAGGCAGACAGGGCCACTGCAAAAGATGTCTCAACCTCCTTGCCACTATCACTGGTTATCACAGCAAATGTGTGTGTGAATGTCAAGGAGTTTTCCCTTATGAAGCTTCTAGTTCATTTTCAAGCATGGTGAAAAGATATAACAGTGAAAAAGTTCAGAACAGTGAAATGTTCATAAAAGTTCATAACAGTGAAAAGTTTTATGAAGCACAGTGTTGCAAAGAGGTGGACTTGCCTATTTATTTACTAAAATACCTTTCCTCCTATGTCACGTGTAAATGAGAAGGGAGAAGCCCGGCAAAACTGGCCCTATAGATTGTGTAGCCAGTGACCAAGTGGTTGTTGCTTGTCTATTCCCTTAAAAGGAAGCATGCTTCCTGAGAAGAAAAYCCAGTCTCAATTCCAGCTCTAATTTCTGGTTTGAAAACCAGTCTATTTACAGCCCTCCAAGGACAACGACATAAGCGTTAACCCAGAAGCATGGTATATTTAATAGAGAATTTTAACTTCTGGGTCAGAGGATACTGTAAATGGTTAGGTTTGGTCTAATGTGGAATATCTGAGCACAGCCAATGTCTTTTAACACTCACTAAACTTTTTCTTTGTTGTGGAAATCCACTTGGATCAAGATAATAATTTTAGGAAAGCAACATTTACTTTCCCCTTCATTAGTATGCAGGTATAACTGATAATTGCAAACAAGCTATGAGCCTGGATGGCAGAAAGTAATATATAAATTTATTTGATCACTTTAAAAAATAGAATCATTTCCATTTCTTTTATTTTAACCTTTAAAATGTACTTTTTTTTTTCCTTTCTGGAAAGAACTCTATTTGAGGTCATTTAATGGAAGGTTCTGTTGCCTTTTTCAGCTTTTAAAAAACCACTTTTCATGAAGGCTGACATTTAAATCTCTAAAACTAAAATCACAAAAGGTTTTTCATGTAACATGTTATCTCAGTAGAGGCTCTCCTGTAATACAATGCAATAAGCATTTATAGAGAAGCCATTATGATCATTTATTTTGTGAAGATGAACCCTCTGCTACAATCACAATTTTTATACATTACTAAAAGAAATAGCCAAAACCAATTTTCCTTTAGGATTATAATGATTAYGCGAAGTTCATTACAGAAATACTTTAAAAATAATTTTAGGGAAAGCTTTGTCTTCCTTCCTTATCCCTAGATGACAGCTGCAAGAACTTCACATATGAGAAAACAGTGSGAGGCTCATGTGAATAAAGGAAGACCAAAACTTTTTAATCTGACCAGGGAAATTCTCCCAAAGCCATGATAAGGAAAAGACAGCTGCTGCAGCCAGTATCCTTGACCCCTACAAATAAACACTAAGATAAAATCTTTTTTTCCTTTCCTGACTAGAAGTAGAAAYAGCCCTGCAARTATTATGAARTTGTGAATTCCATTCCATGTATCCCAGGAAATATGAAGGGGTGTAGAAAGGTGGGGACAGAAGAGAGGAAGAACAAACAGAGAAATACACAAAAGGCYATGGAAATTTCTGCAATCTCATACATATAATGAATTCCAGTCAAGTAATGGAATTGTGCAGATATTTCACCTACATCCACTTGCTGGGAGCTGAACCACAAGACAGAATAATATGGTCTGTGTTCGTCATGTCCCACCAGCTCATGAACCATTCAGAAAACATGCTCAGAACTGAGTTTTGGGTCTCCTGCTGGATGTTCTGGAGCAGGACCCTCACACACTGTGCATGAAGGGGCAGAAAGCAGTTTGGGGAGATCTCTGTCTCTCAGATATGACAGTCTTATTTTCCTGAGGATATAAGATGGGCAGACTGGGAATGGAAGATGTGGGTGAGAGGACACAATGACTTTTCATTTCACTTGAAACAAACAGTATTTATTTGGCACATATAAATGCTGAACAATCACCATGGACCTGACTGCTGAAAATAATATATTTTGTTTTAGAGRCTACCTTCATTTTTGGTGGTACACTTCATTTGTCTTGCAGGATACTGCAGAAAGTGATCTTGATGTAATAATATACAGCTAAACACAAAAAATGTAAATTCATTTTTAGATGCATATATTTACGAAGCAAATGCAGGATGTTTAACATCTTCCCCTTTGGCTTTATTTATAAGGCATTCATTCTCTCTCCACAGGTGAATGAAAACCAACAGGCTCACACAACCTGTTTACAAATATGTCCTGTTTTTATCTATGATTACTTCACAGCACTCCCATGCTTCTCTGATGTGCYGGGCTTCAGTCACAGCCCTGATATAAGCAACACATTACTTTCCCAACCGAAGAAAATGTAATTTCAGCAAGCTTGTCAACAGTAGGGCCCAGCAGGTAGGCAAAGCACAGAATCCAAAAGAGGGTCAGATTTCCTGGTATTTCTTTGCTAGCAAAGAAGATTAGAAGATAACACCTCTCATTTGAAAGAAATTAAGCAAGTCTTATCTGCGCAATTTATCCTCAGAAGTTTATAGCGAGTGGGAGGTTATTAATTCAACAWAAAAGTAGTGCAAGTAGTAAAACTGTTTGGAAGTGATGTGCTTCATAGCATGGTGCAGCTCCTCGACCTGAAAGTCAGCCTCAGGCTTATTGTACAAAACTTATTTTAAAATATTGTATTTTAAATATTTTAAATTCTGACAGCCAGAATCCTGCAAAAGACTGTTCTTATTTCCTCTCTCATCTGCCTCTTCTCCCTGTCTACTTGTTTTGTTTACTGGATGAGGCGATGTTGCTTGTTTTTTCTGCTTCTTGATGGGATCAAATTATCAATCTGCCTACATCCACTTGATAAAAAAGACAATGAACACCAGAGAGAAGCTGCCACATATAAACTCATTATTCCCTTCAGAAATATGATTAATCTGGCTTTTTTTCYCTCAGAAATAATTTGCCTTGTCAATATAAAAAACAGTAATTAGAGATCCCTTTACTTAGCAGAAGCATTGATTTCATGTACTGGAAATCTACAGATACAGGCTTCATAAAAATAAAAACCTTCATGAGATGGTTCACTTGCTTCTCATGTACTAAGAATTGCCTTTTGAAGTTATCTGAGGTCTTTTTTTTCTATGACCCTTTGTGTCTGAAATCTTCAAATCATCATTCACTTAGCATCTTAAAGCAGCGTTGCCATAACAAGTATAAAAGGGTGTAATAGTCTCTGTTGCATCAGGACAATTAATGCATTTTGCATTCAGAGACAATTAATGACATTATAACAAGGAGAAAATAATGCTGTCATACTCTCTCCTCTTCACTGCTTCTAACTGTGTTTAATATAAACTACTATAAAGTCCTATAAGGGGTGAGCTCTTAGTGAAGAAGCTTTTGGAAAGCATGTTACTGGGCCAGCCCGATGCAAGAGACTTCTGAATTCTTCTTTCCTAGATGCAGACGTCCAGCTGGGTGCACTCGGGGAACTTGGGGGTCCTTCCATCCCACTCTGTGCAGGTGGCCGCTGCTGTTGCTGTTTGGTGGTTCAGGCAGCAGCAGTACTGGCAGTGTAGCCCACAGACACACACTGAGGCGGTATGACCAGGTAAACAGACAAACAGTGCCCTTAGCAACACCCATGTTGCTCCTCTTCCAAATCCGCTACCAAATCCGCTTCCAAGACTCGCTCTGCAACATCCCAGTGTGCTACAGAATAAGGAYTTTACAAATAAAATTGTAAAGCAGCTATGTTTTATTCCAGCTGGGATGCATGGGRGATTTTCTACCATACATGTGGAACAGAGGAAGAGGAGAAGGTGTGAGGAGAGAAGGGGCAGGTGGCCAAAGCAGGGTCCAGGAACGGAGTAGTATGATCCAGAAACCAAGCCCACTGAAAGGAGACAGTCAAACACAGAGATAAAACACACTAGGGCTTGCGGGTGACGTGGAGTAAAAAAGAATATGGTCAGTGATGGGAGAGAGGGGTGGGAGGCAAGGCTGTGGCAGAAATCAGGAAAAGAGTAAAAGAAAGGGTGAAGCTGAAGTACATGTTGAGGAAAAAAGAGAGAGAAGTTTAGAATTATACCAAAGTAAATWGGACTTTGAGCAGAGAGGGACTAAAAAGGAGACTAAAATAATAAAGTCGGGAAGAATTAAAAGCAATAGGATTTATTCCCCAAWTCAGTCATTACTTATATCCCTTATTTTTCAGTCTCAACTGCCCTATAYAGGAAACAGCTGTATAATTCAGTACACTGGTGAAATCTGTATCTCATTCTATTCTCTTGGTTGGTCCACATGCCATATGACAACCTTGCTGTTATTAGTCAACGAGTCATACACAAAACTTGCTTAATAATCTTTCAGTTTAACAAAATAAATATGCCACAAGTCCCAGATAGAAACTTTTCTTTTGGATATATTTATTTTTTCTTGTTTTTAAATAGTGTCTGGCAGATCTGGGCTTACTTGCAGTAGSTATCTTTTTTGTTGTTGTTTAATTTGTTTTTTCTCTTACAATTACCTCCCCTGATGCCTTACTGACCTTTTGAATTCTCTCCATCTCAGCAGCTTTGTTTCAAGAAGACAATCCTCCCAGACAAATCCTCCTCCTCTTTCTCCTCCTAACCAAGTACTGGGTAAATAGATCTATATTATCAGCAGCAATGCACTGCAATTCAGTCACTTTTACCAGGAGCTACCTATTAAGTTTTTTTTTTTCCTCAAGACTTTCCAAGGTGCCACAAATAAATACTTTAACTAAATGTCAAGCTGCCATCTAACTTTCCAGAAGGGATGAGGGAAAATTTCAAGGACATTGCAAGGACTATTACTTAATTATATTTCATATGCCATAATACGTAATGGTTGAGTTCTCTTAGTGTAGTGGTATTTATCAAGACAGGGGTATAAATTTAGGTATAACTGTTCTTACACATTTTCCTCTCACAATTTTTTTCTTCTTCTTAAATTAAGCCTGGTCAAGATAAGGGTTGTTTTGAAATGCAACTATGTTTGTAAATGGTATAATTATTGTTATTTTTAGTCAACATAACTGATGCAGAAAATAAAGTCCTGAAGAACCTATGTAACTGAAGATGTATGCATGGAGATAACACAGTCCTCTGCCTGTCTAGTAGTTTAGCTGAATTTTACTGATTTAGAGGTATGGCCAGAAATATTTTATTGTTTCACTATAGACGAGGTGGTAAATTCTTTGGAATAAATATGTCTTTTCAGGTTTCTCAGTGAAAGGCACAGTCCTGAAGACACACCCTGAAGTGTCATTTAATTTATTATGGAGAAATAAAAGGCAAGAGCTGTAAAAAAATATCCCATCCTTTTAGCATTGTTAACTGTATCAAATTCATTGGCTTTACTAAAAAATTCATATCCAAACCTGGAGTTTTTCCTTTATTGTTCAAGGTGGATTCTCATTTTGTAAAGTGAGAACAGTTCATTCTTTTTCCCAAAATATACCCTCCCTTTGTATAATATAATCTTTAGTCCACTGCGCTGTCTCAAATAGAGTACAGAGATTCCATCACTAGTCAATTGAGAGAAATCAGTAACTCTAATAAAGTTAGATTAATCCTGCTTATTTTAGGAGGGAGTAAAGATTCTCCTCTCTTTCTRTTTACAACAGAAAGCACCTAAATAATTCACTCTGATTAGACAACTCACTTTGAGGTGGCTCAATTTAGATGAGATAAATCCTAACTTTAAACCTCCTGCATCTGTTGTTTCAACTGAATCTCTTGTGAAGTTACAAGCTAAGGACTAAAGTAAATTAAAATAATGTTTAAGCTGCCATTACATTACATAGTACAATTTGACAATCCATATCCTTTCACAGGAAAACTTTACTTTTCTATTAAATTCTGCTCTTTCATTATCTTCTTTGTATAATGAGGAGAAGCATACAGAGACAATATGACCTGAAATGCTGTTACATTTTCCATTCTGTGGCATTTCACCTTAATACCATTACAAAACACAAGACAGAATTTTATTTTCTAGACTTTTGCAAAACACTGCACATATTTAGACCTTAGAATTTTATGGTAGCAAATGCTGGAGGTTTTTTTGGATTTTGACATTTTTTATTTTCTAGAAGATTGCAAATTAAGATACAGCTTCATAATTTTATTTGTCTAATAAATCAAATACTGTATAAAGTACATTAAGACACAACTAGAATACTATTAATGAATTTTAAAACTCACTACTTAGCTAATCCGTTGTTTTCACAGAAATTCATCCCTTTTTTGCTGCTAGATATTTACATTTAAATGTGAGGTTATGGCTTAGTTTTCGCACTGTTCCACACTAATATATTTTTGCAAATATGTTCTTCTAAGATATGTAAAACCACTGAAGACCGCAGTCCTCCTTTAGTTACCTGTTGTTCCCTGTCAAAATGGAAGGAGGTTGATATTTCATCCTGTGCCCAGTTTCACTCCAATATTTAATCAATAACTTAGTTGATGGATGACAGCCCAAAGCTGAGAGAATCGAAAATGATGTTGAAGGTCAGGATTCAAGACTTCAGAATTACCTTGACAAATGGGAGAAACAGTGGGAAAAAAGATGAAAAAGAGCAAATACAAGCTCAAGACTGATACAGGATCAACAACACAACATTTTCCTGGAAAAAGGATTAGGGAATTACTTTTGATCACAAGCTAAAGATGGAATAAGTGCCTGATAGGAGGTAAGGAGCTGGAAGCTTTGTCAATAAGGTAAAGATAGAAGGAGAACTTCACAGAGGAACATCAAGTTCAAAAAAAAAAAAGACAGATATAGAAAGTGTGCTACAAAGGGAAGCAGGAAGAGGTGACCAAGAAGGAATAGAGATTCGCTGTCTGAGACTGCAGAAATGCGATTAGGAAAGCCAAAACCCACCTTGTGCTGAATCTGATGAGTGCTTTGAATGGCAGGTATCTACAGATAGAGCAGCAGTAAAAGATAGATTGGAGAATACGTGGGCTGCCGAAGCAGACAGAGGACCTGGTAAAAAGTCAGGTGGAAACATCCTAGGTARTCCATAGCTTCTCCTTTCTGGTCTTTACTAGTAAAATTTTCTCTCCTCAATCCCACGCCCATCTGACTAGTGGGAAAGTCTGAAGCAAGAAGGATTTGCCTTGCCTGGAGAAGGATTCTAAAAGGGAACATTTAAGAATACTGGACATACACAAGTTGTTCACACAAGTGCCTAAGGGACATGGCTGCAGGATTATCTCTAATCACCTTTTAAATATCTTTTGCATAAATACCAGATTTGTGGAAGAACAGACATCAGAGACAGACTCTCACTGGCAGGATGAGAACAAAAAACCAGAAGTATGGGATATTCAACTTAGACTTTAGGAAATACTTTTTTACTGTGAGGACGGCTAAGCATTAAAACAGGGTTCCCAGAGAGGCTGTGGTCTTCCCACCCTCAAAGATATTCACAAAGAATCTGGATATGGTCCTAAGCAATCTGCTCTAGCTCACCCCATCAATCTCAACCACCCTGTGATTCTGTGACTGTAAATAAATTCAAATGCTGCATTACAAATTGCAGGGTTGTGGATTATGTAACATTTCATCCCACACTATGCACTGACTTGCTTCCTCTGAGGTAAAAAAATCCTGTATTTTTTGCACAGACATGTCATATTTGAATTTATTAATATTAATTTTGTATTATTTAGACAGCTGTATGATTTTAATGTTGTTACCTTATTTGGATGAAAACTTACAAGCTGATTTAATCTGTTACTTTGGTTTTAGTCCTGAAACTTTCCTACAGTTTGGATTTCTGATTGCTTGAAGAATTTAAGAGACCATGGCAAATCAATGGAAAAATTATCACATGGTCTTTTTCTAATCAATTTGGTTTTTTTGTTTCATTTTTTTAAACTTTAATTTAATCTAGTGTCCTTAATTATCCATGGCAAAGATGTGTTACACTGCCTATGTGCAAGTACAGAAGCAGTGTAATTACCAAAGCAGGTGGAGCTATGTTATTGTAAAGGGCAAAAAGGCAGAACTAGGAAYATTAGACTAAGGAAATCCAGGTTAAATTTGCATAAAAGTTCTCAAGTGTTTGGTTTTCTTCTATTTTATTGGCCCAAAGAAGTGACTAGTAGCTCATTCACTTGTGTAGTTTCAGACAATATTGGGTATTACACCACATCGAAAATATTGTTTGAGGAGAAGTTTGTCTAGATAAGATGAAGAAATTCTTTTCTGTCTATTAAACAGCCACTACTGGAAATTTTTGCCCCTGAGAGAGTGTTCCTATAATGTCACAATGGTAAAATATACTTCAGTTTGTCAYACTTTATTTATAAAAAGAGAAAATCAGTGTTAGGAAATAATTTAAATCCAGCATTTTGTAACTTCTCCAGTCCATGGGAACATAAATAACTACTTCACAYGACACTTCTGTTGTTTCAGAGGGGATTGTATTATGCCAGGATCAAAGGCATCTGCAACTTTAAAGGGTTTTATTTAATCTGTGAGTTATTGCTTTCCTTCCTATGTATTAGAATGAGCTACTTACCTGTATTCAAAAAGAGAGCTATAAATATTGGTTCAATTTTAAGTAGTTGAAAAGATTTATAGATTCCAGTGAGATAAATAATATCTGAAATTTTCCTTCTAAATGGTAATAAAAGTTAATGTTAGTGACAGAACCTTTTAAAATTGTTTTACGTATGTACTGTCTTATAAAAACAAACAAGCAAACAAACAAACAAACATACATAGTTTTTGGAATATTTTGGTAGTTCCAGAAAATATATGCTTGGCTTTAGATACTCATGGGAAAATGAGTTCTTAAATTCATGCAGGTTTACGTCCTGCAGGATTAGCTGTCTACGTTAAATTTGCTCTATGACTCTCCATGCACAGGCATCTTCTCCACATGCTCACTTGGTTCGGATGTTACCTACACTGTTTTATCTCATTTGACTTGGCAAAACTTAACYCCTAACCAGTATTGCTTCCAGATGTTGCTCAGAAGATATGGTGGCATTATCCTGAAGGGTCTTATCTTTTCATTTATGAGTGGGCATCCTATACCTAAAGATCTGTAATTAAAATTTGGAGAGAGCTTTGGGTCAATATGGCCTCATTGATCCTTTTTTCTTTGTTTAGAATAACAAGTGGCTATGAAAACACTGTTATTGTCCTCTCCCATATCTTTTAGAGGACAAAATGTTTGTTTTGATTTTTTTTTTTCCCATGAAGGGGAAAAAAACCCTGAACAGGTAATTCATACCAGATTCTCACTTAGGTGATCACTAACACTGATAACATTGAAGAAGTTGAGTCCTAAGACATAGTATACTGATSCTTTTATAAAATATTTTAAAACTATCAGTGCAACATCTTCAACACTTAGCCAAGTCTTTTCGTGATTTCTCTTTGAGTCTAAAATATTGAAGTGATGAGTAATCAGAAGTACATAAGGACAAAGGCTTCTCCAACAACAAAGGCACATCCCAGTGTATGGCTCATACATCACAGAACACTTTGGCAGTATGTTCTTACACCCTCTCCTCTCACCTAAGACGACCCTCATAGTTTGTTTCTATATGGCTGAGATAATGACTGTGGTCAATTAAAGAAAGTCACACAACAGTGTTGCTATTTTACTTTTCTATTTTTTCAGTCATAACATAGCATTGTTGATCTCAATCAGGTCAGACACCCTGTCAGAGCCCAGTCTTGACACATCGATGACAACACATATSAGAGCAGTCAAAAGCTTACAACACGTAATAAAAACTGAATTGAAAGTCACACATGTTATCCTCTTGTGGCCTGAGTGGGATTGTAGGCAACTGGTGATTTGTAGGCTCCAYTACTTCCCAAATGTTCAGTTCATCTAGCCCTTGGCAGGATGTCTAGGACAAAGAATAATCAGTCTTCAGGTACTGCTTTTGAAATGCTWTGCCCTACACTTCCTTCAGGTGCCTCATTCTTTCCATATTGTCAAGATCCATTGATGAAAGCTGACTACTTTCAAAGGCCTCTGACAAGTGAAGCATCCTCAATACATGGAGAAAATTATATTGTGCAGTCGGTACTCACAGAACATGCCCTGAGTGATGGATGAGTTACTGCTTGGCAACATGATGGTGCACTTCTCTTCTAGACTCGAGACAAAGCTTTAGAACAGCTAAAGAGTTCTTGGACCCAGGAGGAAAATGATCACCCTGGAAAGACACTTAAGGAGTTTTTAAACCTATTTCAGAGTTCCCATAAATCTGGCTGCTGTCTTATGGATGGCAACAATATCCTATTCTTACAGCAAATCCGTGCATTTAAAATAGGGAAGACATACTGCAGAAGCATAAAAATGATGTGAAAATCGATTGTACTAATGCAGGGCAGTGCTCACAGAGCAATAGCTATTAAGAAGGCATTTCTGTTTTAATACATTTTTTAATCCTTTTTATATAAATACTCTATGCAGTGTAATAAAACATTGCCAACAGATAGGGATTTAAGATGTTTCTCTTTATTCCCTTCTTTCTTCATTTTTTATTCATAACAATAGGTACCCTATTCTTTGAAGGCAATTTGAGTAAAAATCCAATGATATTGCTCTTAATGCATAAACTTGAATACCAATTCAGAGGCAGCTAAACTTTCTCAAGTAGGAAGATTTTTTGATAATTTGTATTTGGTTTTGAACACTTCTAARCTTCTAGAGTTTTTTAGACATGCGGTTTTGCTATTGCTTGACATATTTTTCCACTTCTCCTTACCCCCCCTAAAAAACAACAACAACAACGAAAAAAAAAAAACACCAAAAAAGAACAACTAAAAAACCCCATAAACATATAACATATGCTATATGAACATATAAACATATGTTAAGATATGAGCAAGGACATAGATGCAGCTGGTGGGCTTTAGGGACCCTTAATTACTCTATGAGTGTAAAATCACTGATCTGCAAACCTTTGTTTAGAAAACAGGTTGCTGTTTTGTCAGGAATGCATATCATAAGGCCAGAGGTAAAAGAATGCTGAAGGTAGCACTGGTATGCTGAGCAAAGGTAAAAGCATTCACCTAGAATGGAGTAGAAAAGGACTGTGTGTGCTTTCCTGCTCTTTTTAATATGTCCATTTTAAAATGAATATTATTGGATCACAGAATCATAACAATGGATTGGTTTGGAAAGCACTCTGAATCTCATCTAGTCCAACCTCCCGACATGGTCAGGGAGAGCTTCCACTAAGCTGCGTTGTTCTATGTCCCAACCTGACCTTGAACACTGCCAGGGATGGGATATCCACAAATCCTGTGGACAGTGTCTTGCCACCCTCACAGAGATSTCATGGGAGTGGAGTRGAGGGGCAGAATCACACTTCTTGGCACTCTGGCCCTGCTTCTGTTGATACATCCCAGTATATGACTTTTGGGGCTGCWAGCATACACTAATGGGTCTTGTTGAGCTTCTCATCCACCAGTGTCCCCAAGTCCTCTTCAGGGTTGCCCTTAATCCATTCTTCATAGAGCCCATATTTATGCTTGGGGTTGCCCTGGAGCTTTTATCATACAAATAAGGGAAGATTCCTYTTCTTCCTTCCCCACTTTCTCTAGGTACATTTATTTTATGCWTGTGAAGGGAGCACAAAAAAGGCTGTGGGAAGCCCTAGAGAAAGCAAAGACATAAATCTTAGTATCCATTAAACTAGGTGAAGTATCATCCAAGAAACAAATTGTTTTCTCCCAAGCACCTGATCAGTAAATAAACATATGTGAGCTGTTGTTGTTGTTTTAATGTGGTTGCGCAGTATATGTTTGCGAACGCAGGACTAAACCATATGTCAACATTTGCCTTTATGTACTCCTGGAGGCTACCTGCACAGGAATCAGTCAAGTAACTTCAAAATGGCTATAAATACGTGTGCCTCCCATTACGTTTCACACAGTTATATGCACAGTAGTTGCCTGGTGCATTGGGCCTAATTTACATATCTTGCCTTTTGCAAGCTGAACATAATTTGGTACACTGTTTAAAGTTTATTATTCCAGTATTGTTTGATGTTCTAATTTACGTTGTGTGCCAGCATTTAATTTACTACTAATCTTTTAAAGAATTGAGTAAGGATCATAGTAGCCTCACTTTGTAAAGACTTCTGTAGAGAACTGGGTGCTAGCTCAGTTTAACGGGAAGTTAGAGTTGCAGTTCATTACAGAACAGGGAGCTCCAGCTCTATTGAATTACTGCCAGGGAATATTTACAGGCTACAGTCATAGACTTTACCCTTCAATCAATGTTGGTCTGAGGGAACACTTCCTGAAGTTTGTTAATGCATTCTGCTAGCCTGACAAGTGGGTGTAAGCTAATTCTGCCAACTTCAGTAGCTTTCTGAGTGCTGCTTTGAGGCCAACAAAACATCCAAGTATTTTTTCTGAATAAACAACTCATCAAAACATATGAGAACAGAAGGCTTCAAGCATAGCATAGCAATTGGCACAGTCATTTTAGAGTTAATTAGATGCACAATGGTACTTTATTCAAGCCCCCTAGACCAAGGGCCATCTGCATAACAATATTATAACTCTTATAGCCTCCTTATAACTCTATTGAGATGTGTATTAATGTCTCTCCCTTTACTGTGTCTGAAATGGAAAGGGAGCATTTCAATAGATATGAATAACATGCTGAAAAATTTTGCAGTCAACAGAATATGCTTTTACATTCTGTTCCATATATATGTTGCTGTTCTCCACCTTTTTATTCTAGCTGCTTTTTATCATTTGGAAGGTCACAATTATTGGTTCTATTGAGGAATAACACTTGAAAAAAAAAAGGGRCCAGAGCTCAAATGAAGTAGCATCATTATAAGCAAGAACAGAAGTGCATATTTCTCTAGTCTTTATTCTGTTACATATCATGGCTTTTTTCTCAGACATTAAGTGTCTCGGACTTCAGGGAGTAAGTGAATCCTATATTTTTCTCCTTATCTTGTGAGTAAATATGAAAAATAAATACCATATGCCTGTTAGTTTCTTTTACTGATGCTGGCTGGTGGGTGGAGTTTCAGCTCACTGGGTGTCAGGGGAGTAAGTGCAAATGACAGAAATCTGCTGCTTATGTCTGCCAGCAATAAATTACCATCAACTTGCTCTCCAGTTGCTACAGTAACTGGGCCAAAGATACACAGTAAGACCCCATTCTTTCCTTTAGCTGCCTATGGAGTTGTACAGCTGTGGTGTAACTTCATTATGGGTCGTCTGTGTGAGACAAACTCCACCTCACCTTACCAGGGCAAGGCAGGCCATGGTGAAGGGACAAAATGCACCATGACAGAGTCAGGTGGCTCTATGTATTGTTATAGACATTTGAGAGTAAGATGGCTTGGAAAGTTGGGTGAGGTTTAGTATAAATGTCATACCAGCAGTAGCTCAAAGCCGTATAGTAGATTGGCTATGTCATTATTTGTACCATTATTGCAGCAAACAATTTGCTAGAGTGGGAAATGTAGTAATTTACACTTGAGAAGTTTATGTCTGGAGTAAGAAACCCTTACCTTATAAGGTAAACTGTTGGATTATTAGCCCCAATCTAATTTTGATTTAGTTCCAGGGACAATTACTGCTATAACTTAAAAAGACAAATTCAATAATCAAGTAATATATCATATAGAAGAATTTTGGCTTTTAAAAAGGGTGCATTAAATCTTTCTAGATAACTGAACTAAGCTGCACAGATGGTTAAGTATAGAAAAAAATAGATTTTTTTGACTATTATTTATTTAACTAGAGCAATTTAGAGATCCTTGGCAGTGAAGAAAACCAAACACACAAAGCTGCAATAGCGAAGGTCTAAGATATTAGAAGATATCATTATTTTTCAGATAGATTAAAAAAATCAGAGTTTTCTACATTCATGTCTAGAATTAATTTCTTAAAATTAAACATTTTTTCTGCTTAATCAAATATATTAAAAAACTGGTTTTTAGTTTAAATTGCTGCCACATACTTGGCATAACAGCTCTCATGCCATAAGCAGTACTGGTGAGCAATAGGAATATTTCTGGTGTGCCTCAGAACACAGATCTACATATTGCCTCAAGTCAGTTCTGGGTAGTCTGAGCTAGCCTGTGACTCCTGCTCTGGAATTGTACTGTCCTCACTGTTGACATTTAGGCAAGCAAACTCTCAAATTTTGTGTAGTCTGTGGCAAGCTTAAGTGGTTTTAGGGTCTGAAATGGGGAATTCTCCTTATATGTTATCTATTTTCCTCTCCATTAAGAACATGGGGAACTGGTAGGACATAATCAGTCCACTTAGGCCATTTCTTCTTCAGTCTTCTGTTGGTAACAAAATTAATTTGGCATTCACATGGCAAAATGGTATAATTGATGGCTATGAGAAAACATTCTCTATGAAACACACCAGCACATTTAATAATATATTCTCTAAAAGAGTAATGCATTGGATTTAATGGAAGTAAATTATCATTCTGTATAGTCATAATTCAGAACCAGCAAGGAAAGCAAAAAAAATTGTTCAGCTAGTGCCTGGAAACTGTAAAAACAAGTTCATTTGTACACAGATGAATGGCAGCAGATTCCTTGTTTTTCTGGATCCTTGTGGACCATGAAGACTGTGATCCCTTGTTGCTTTGTTAAGATGGTCTTGAGTGACTGGAGTTCTGCTCCTCCCAAGAGTCATCTGTGTATTGGAGGTTTGAGACTCATGAAATTAGTCCTTAATGAATTGCAGCAGTTGGAAAAGCACATTTTCCCCCAATTTGTATTAAAGATCTCATGGTGCTAGTTCATTAGTACCCAACAGGAATAACAACCAATCATTTCTGAGCTCTACTGAGGATTTCATATCTCATAAAAAATGCATTCTTTAAAAAAAAACCTCAACAAAATAAAACAAAACAACAAAAAAGCTTAGTCTTTGTTGCTACTTCAATTTTTATATCTCTTTTCAAGTACATTCACCTTCACTGTCCCATTCTCTATTCAGATTTAGCCAGGATGAATATCAATCACAACCTTCATTTCTTACTTACCATTTTCCTGCAGTGTGTACATCCTGCTTCACTGCTATCCTACTGTAAACCACATACCTGTATATTTTATTTGTTCATGTCAATAGACTGAAGGAAAAAAAAAAACACAGGACAGTATAAAGTAACAAACTCATTTCCATGGCTAAGAATTTTCAAAAATGCCTACTTGTCTAAGTCATAGGTAATTCAGAGACCAAATCCCACTGCCCTTCACCATGATTCTAAGTATTTCTCAGTGCAAAAGGGTCAGATTTACAAAGGTATTTGAGGGCTTTAAGTTTCATGTAGATGCTTGGTCAGATTTTCTGACAGTGTCTTGCTAGTCCACTCATTGAAATTAATGTCTCTGAAATCAATAAAAGTTAAGTACACTGACATTTCTACGGAGAGAAAAATACAGCCGAGTATCTGCATATTTAAGCACCTCACCTTTCTGAGACACATTTGAAGACCTTGCTAAGAAGCCAGGTCATATGCATACATGCTTTTGAAAATGTTAACTTACTTCACTAGTTCAGATCCATTTCAGCCTATCCTTGAGCAGCTGCTGTTTTGACTACATAGTGGCCTTAGCAAAATGTTACGGCCTCAGAGAGTATTAGCAAAATGTTTCTTGTTTAGTCTGCAGGTAAGGAAATTGCAGAGCACTCTGTGAGTGGGAAGTGTCCAGTGGTTGCTAATATCACTTATTTCTCAGAGAAAGAGTTATTTTTGAAAACTGCTGAGCCTCAAACTTAGATAACTGTCTCATCTCTACACTTCCTGTCTTTGCCCTGCCCAGCATGATCAACTTTGCGCCTGTTGCTATTTCCTCCAGTCCGCTTTCTTTTTGTATGCTCCAGTAACAAGAACATATTCTTTCATTGCCTTTTAGTCCAGGTACCTTATGTAATCATTAAGCCAAGGAAGAGAGGCTGCACCATGCAACATACAGGATACGTAGGTTAATTTCTTAAGCAACAGTGAGATAGAATAGCAAAGATACTGCACTGTGAAAGAATAGACAAAACTATGGGAAAAATTTAGTTGCAAAAGAGACATGAAGATCTTTTTAGAGTCTTAACTTACCTTCTAAATTGTTCATCTGCTCATTAGACCTGTATATTCACACACTGGTATACAGGCGAGAATAGGAATCTTGAACTGCTGGCCACCTCTCAGAACCAAATGTTTTCAGCACCAACCAAGCTTCTTCATCCATGATTTCTGTTGGTCAGCAGTCAGAGTGTGCATTTATAAAACCCTATGACAGACTCATAAACCTCCAGTATGAGAAGGTAGTTAATTTTGTGCAGTAAAGGATTGTTCTCTCTCCATGTGTGGAGGGGACGTCTATGATTCAAATGTACTTCTTTTTGTTTAGGGCTTGAATTGAAAGAAGATGAGGAGAAGAACTTAATATTTTTCTTATGTTCTTCATGTTTAATGGGAGATATTTTCCTTTAAAAGGAGTCAGTGATGTACCACAAGGCAAGAGACTTCTAGGTATATTATCTATTATATAGTGAGCCACAGGGATCTCTAATCCCCTGTCCTTTTCCTTTTTTGTTTCCCTAGAATTTGAGTTTCATTTTGTACCCAATAAACAGAAAAAGTGGGCTATATAGTTATTAGATTCCAGCCTGCTTGTATTTTTAATTTTCCAGGATATATTGATATGATACATAGAGCTTTCGGATCATCAGAAAACTTTTCAATTACTATTGTTTCCTGTTAAAGATGATGAATTTAACAAAGTAATGGACTAAGTTCTCTTATTGTATTAYTGTGGGTTAAGAATAATGAGTTTAACGAGAAGCCCTCTGTTACTGCCACAGCTCCTACAGTACCTATTGAAAAAAAACTTGGGTAAAAGCAAAATTAGACTCTGATCTCTCTTTGAATATCTGTGACAACCCTATTATACACCACCAAAGTCATCTTGCTCCATCTGTTCCACCCTTCTCTTCCATTTCTTCTACAGGATGCTACACTTCTTTTGTCCTTTACTGTCATTTTGCCTGAATCAGAATGGAACCATGGAAGTTAGACAGAACTCCCACAATTATTTATACCCGGAATTTTAGATTGATTTAATAATGCAAAATATAGGCCTTCATGGTCCTCTTTTTTACTGAGTTGACAAGGAGAAGAAGTTCAGAAATAATTTCTCCCCTCACTGCTTTCATATCTGAATCATATCATAYACTTAATACAGTGCCTTATGTTTATGTCCCCTGGGTAGTGGTGTCAGCAGAGGACATGAGCAAACTGTGATCCTAGAGGGAATAAGTGGTAAAGCTAGTAAAATTTAGAGTCTGATAACAGTGACAGTATAGAGCTGGTGGAATTTTCCACCTGTCTGGGGCAGGAAATAATTTCTAAAACTTACATGTAAAGTATAATTAATGAAGAGAATAAAAAAATTAGGAGTTTCTTTAAGAGAAACACCCTACAAGACAGAAGGTCTTTGTTATAAAGATTTATAACAAAGCAACACAGAATCTATAGTAGAGAATGGAATTGCAATATTCTAGGCAGGAAAATATTCTTTTTATCATTTTAAACTGAAACATAGTCTCTAAATCATCTCTACTCGTTTGATCACAGTAATGAAAACTTTGACTCAAAATTCTCTTCTCAGGTGCTTCAAAGTATGTCTGTTTTTTATTTTACATCAGCTGACTTCTGATATACACCAGAAAAACTGAAGTCAAAATCTCCACACGTTCTTCCAATGTTCTTTCCCCATTATGTTAATCTAGTTTTATTGCTGAGTCTGCTAGTTGGTTACTGTTATTTTTACTGATGTTGTATGTCCTGTTTGCTGCTCATGAAATCAAATGGCTCTGTCACTTCTGACTAAACAGGAATATCACCTACTATCATTTCTTTGAACTGCATTGCTTAGGAAAGTGGCAGAGTTGTAAAGTGGCAGAGTTTTTAAAGTGGCAGAGTTGTACAGGTGTTAATTTAGGGKTTTTTTCTGGGATATTCCTTGCTTAGAGTTTTCTAAGCAGTTTTTCTTGGGAGCAATAAATGACTTTTAAGAAGAAGGAAACTTTGTCCCTTCCACAAGCTATTTTCAATGAATTGCTACTCTTTCTGACCAGTTTGTGAAAAGTTCACTAATCAAAATTTGTGCTCCTTTGTATGTAATTATTATTCATTTGTGAATATATTATCATGTTTAAAAGATACACTATGCGAGGCTTAATTTTCTGAGAATAATTGCATAGAGTAGAACCAACAATTTCATCATTAACATTCAGCACCAGAGGTCTGGAAAGATAGGGAGCAAAGAAAAGAGAAACATGAAGGTAGTAGATGAAAAGAGTTGTGAAGGGTTCATTAGCCATCATAAACAAAATTTCTTTTTTGGAGCATCCTAAAGCATGCTAGAAAATGCAGTGTCATGTAACCATCTATAATTATGTCTGAAAATGTTTGATCATTTTTCAGCAAAATACAGCAATGACCTTACATATATGTTCTCATATATTCTAAGAAATGGAATGAGAAAAAAAAAATTCTAAAGACAAAACAGTGTACTAGCAACTGAGAATAACTTCTTAGCTCATTTAAGATAGCAAAACTCCATTGTCTATTGCCCCATACCCAACTGAGAGAAGGAATCGCAAATATGAATTAAGTATTAGATGTAGTATCAAGATACCTTGAAACACAGAATAAAAAGAAAAACAAAATCAGAAAAGGCAGATTCATTTGGGAAAAGGCTAGAAAGCTAGGGTAAGACAAAGTCATGTAACTTCTTGATTTTTAATAGCTTTTTCTACTGCAGGGAATAACATAGCCCCACAATGTTAGAGAGTAACAGCAAAATTTAATATTCAAATAGCTGGCATTCTATGTCTATAAAAGGAAAACATATCCTACAGTGAAATATCCAGGTTGATTAGCAGGTGAAAAGCTGTCCATTCAATACTTAAACCATAACAATATGTCCTGGTGTCCTATTTGGAGCTGCCACATTGTCTGTTAAGAACTGAGCGTCCAGTTTGAAGATGAGCACTTTCCAGCAGCACTGGAGGCCTCCACAGACCTTTGCAGCCAGGCTGAATGCAAAGTTCTTGAAGAGTTGATCTAAAACTTAATGTTCTCTCATCAATCAGCTTCAGATCTTAGCTTTCAGGGAGCAGCAGAGGCCT
The DNA here is from genome assembly GCA_014549065.1 of Cardinalis cardinalis. Classification (NCBI taxonomy): domain Eukaryota; kingdom Metazoa; phylum Chordata; class Aves; order Passeriformes; family Cardinalidae; genus Cardinalis; species Cardinalis cardinalis. The sequence continues at coordinate 7,284,518 of JACDOX010000027.1, read as the reverse complement.
CCAGGAAAAGGAGATGAGATCAGGGAGGACAAGGTAGAGGCAGTGACCTGACAATTAGGAGTAGCAAGTCCAGGTCAGGATCAGGGCTTGAGATGGTGATCAGAGTCAGAAAATAGCCCAGTGACCGCACAGCACCAGGCACAGATAAGGGAGGCACAAACCCAAACGCGTGTGTATCTGCAGTGCTTCTCCAGTGTAGCCCAGGTGGGAGCTGGTGTTACAGCTCCCATGGAAAAAGTGTAGGACCTTGGTTTTAGCTTCTTCACAACATTTCTTACCAGTCACCTGAGACTCAATCAGCTAAATTCCTCAACTCAGCCATCTCCTAGGAGGGAGATGCACTACAGGCCCTGGGAGATCTCATAAGGCCGTACTCAGGAGCACCCACAACTAATTAATGCAGTCCTTCAGGAAATTGCTTATCCTTTCACAGAGGTTCTCAATAAAAGTTGTCAGTGCCATGGGGTTTGTGTATCCCAGCCTGTCCCGACCAGTCCATAAACTAGGTCTGAAAGAAGACAATGACTACAAAACAGAATCACAGAATCACAGAATTTCTAGGTTGGAAGAGACCTTTAAGATCATCGAGTCCAACACACGTTCTAACACCTCAACTAGATCAAGGCACCAAGTGCCACATCTAGTCTTTTTTTAAACACATTGAGGGATGGTGACTCCACCACCTCCCTGGATAGATGATTCCAGTATTTGACCACTCTTTCTGAGAAAAACTTCCTCCTTAATTCCAGCCTGTATCTCCCTTGGCGCAGCTTGAGACTGTGTCCTCTTGTTCTGTCTGTTGTTGCCCAGAGAAAGAGACAGACCTCCAGTTCACCACAGCCACCCTTCATGAAGAGAGTGATAAGGTCACCTCTGAGTCTCCTTTTCTCCAGGCTGAACAACCCCAGCTCCCTCAGTCGTTCTTCTTATGSCCTGTGCTCCAAGCCCCTCACCAGCCTCGTTCCCCTCCTCTGGACACACTCAAGCATCTCAAYGTCCCTCCTAAACTGAGAGGCCAGAACTGGACGAAATACTCAAGGTGTGGCCTCACCAGTGCCGAGTACAGGGGAAGAATGACCTCCCTACTCCTGCTGGCCACACTATTCCTGATACTGGCCAGGATGCCATTGGCCTTCTTGGCCACCTGGGCACACTGCTGGCTCATGTTCAGCCRACTGTCAACCAGCACCCCCAGGTCCCTTTTCTCCTGAGCACTGTCTAGCCACACCATCCCCAGCCTATAACGTTGCAGGGGGTTATTGTGGCCAAAGTGCAGGACTYGGCACTTGGACTTACTGAACTTCATCTCATTAGATTCTGCCCATCCATCCAACYGTTCCAAGTCCCTCTGCAAAGCCCTCCGTCCCTCTAACAGATCGACACACGCTCCCAGCTTAGTGTCATCTGAAAATTTGCTAATGAAGGACTCTAAACCCTCATCCATATCATCAATAAAAATATTAAACAGAACTGGCCCCAGCACAGACCCCTGAGGGACACCACTGGTGACTGGCTGCCAGCTGGATGCAGCACCATTCACCACCACTCTCTGGGCCCAGCCATGCAGCCAGTTCCTAACCCAGCAAAGAGCGCTCCTGTCCAAGCCATGGGCTGCCAGCTTGTCTAGGAGTATSKTGTGKGAGACAGTGTCAAAGGCCTTGCTGAAATCCAAGTCAACAACATCAACAGCCTTCCCTGCATCCACCAAGCGGGTTACCTGGTCATAAAAGGTGACCAGGTTGGTTAAACATGACCTGCCCCTCCTAAATCTATGCTGGCTAGGTCTGATACCCTGGCCATCCTGTAAATTCTCTGTGATAGCACTTAATATAAACTGTTCCATTATTTTGCCAGGTACTGAGGTCAGGCTGACTGGTCTATAATTACCAGGATCCTCCTTTACACCCTTTTTGTGAATGGGTATCACATTGGCCAGCTTCCAGTCATCCGGAACCTCACCAGTGAGCCAGGACTGTTGGTAAATGATGGAGAGGGGCTTTGCAAGCTCATTTGCCAGCTCTCTCATTACTCTGACCATCTGGTCCCATAGATTTATGAACATCCAAGAATTTCAGTAGTTCTTTGACTACCTCCTCTTGGATAATGGGGGGACCATTCTGCTCCCTGACACCACCAACCAGCCCAGGCAGGCAGGTGTCTTGAGGGCAAGTCATCTTCCCACTAAAAACTGAGGCAAAGTAGGCATTAAGCGCTTCTGCCTTCTCCTCATCTGCAGATACTAAGTTCACTCCCTTGTCCAATAAAGAACAAAGGCTGGTCTTACCCTTCCTTCTAGCATTAATGTATTTGTAAAAACATTTTTTATTATCCTTTACAGAAGTCACCATTCTAAGTTCAAACTGAGCTTTGGCCTCCCTAATTTTCTTTCTGCATGCTCTAGCAGCCTTCTTGAATACTTCCTTAGAGACCTGACCCTCCTTCCAATGCTGGTACATCCTCATCTATTCCTAAATTCCTCCAAAACCTCCTTGCCCAGCCAGGCTGGATGTTTACCCCATTGACTGATCTTTCTGCACACAGGGGCAGTCTGTTCCTGTGTCCTCAAGATCTCTGTTTTAAGGCATGCCCACCCTTCCTGAACTCTTTTGTTTCTAAGGGCTGCTTCCCAAGGGACGCTCTGAATAAGTCTTCTAAACAGGCCAAAGTCTGCCCTCTGGAAGTCCAATGCATGAGTTTTACTGGTGCTCCTCCTGATTTCACCAAATATTGAGAACTCTATTATTTCATGATCACTCTGCCCCAAGTGACCTCCAACCACCACATCTCCCACCAGCCCATCTCTATTTGTAAACAGCAGATCTAACACGGTCCCTCCCCTGGTGGGTTCACCCACCAGCTGTGACAAAATGTTGTCCTCCAAACATTCTAAGAATTTCCTGGACTGCCTCTTTACTGCTGTATTAAGTTCTCAGTAGATGTCTGGTAGGTTGAAGTCATCCACAAGAACAAGGGCTGCTGATCTTGAAACATTACCTAGCTGCTTATAGAATAAGTCATCTACCCCTTCTTCCTGGTTGGGTGGACGATAACAGAATCCTAGTAGGGTGTCAGCCTTGTTGGCCTTCCCCTTAATTCTTACCCATAGACATTCAATTTCATCTTCCTTAGTTTCAATTTCTACGGTATCAAAAGTTTGCTTAATATAAAGGGCCACCCCTCCACCTCCTCTACCTTTCCTGTCTCTTCTGAAGAGCTTGTATCCATCCAGTGCAGTACTCCAGCTATGTGAGTCATCCCACCATGTTTCCGTGATGGCAACTACATTATAGCTCTGCAGTTGCACCATGGCCTCCAGCTCTTCTTGTTTGTTGCCCAAGCTGTGTGCATTGATATACACACACCTCAGCTGGGCTACTGACTTCACCCCTAACTTAGCCTTGCAACCCTTGGGCCTGCTTCCAGATAGCTCAGCTGCTTCCCCTTCCCCCTTCAAACATAGTTTAAAGCCCTCTCAATGAGGTCTGCCAGTTCATGAGCTAAAAACCTTTTGCCCTTAACAGAGAAGTGTATCCCATCTGGTTCCAGCAGAGCAGAAAGCTACAGGGAAGCACCTGGAGCTACTGCGTGCCCCCAGGATGGTGCAGCACCGCATTAACCTGCACTAGGGACAAGTTGATTTGTAAGTGGAAATCAGCAGTTCTAGATGTTAAATTTCACAGCTGTGTCCATCCCACATGGTCGCCTAGGCTGGATGCACAAGGCAGCAAAGTTTCAATGGCATAGCGTGCTAAAATCTAGGCATGCCCAGCTCCCTCACAGTGCCACAGTTCATACTAAACATAAACACTCCTGGCATGAGACGTGGTTCCTTTAGCTTGAATCTTCAACCTATGCCTGCTGCAAGAGGATCTCTGGACAATTTATCAATTTATAGGGTCCTTGCTACTGAAATATGTGAGGAACAAAGCCTTTTATTGACAGTAAAGAAAAAATCTTACTAGTTGGCATCAGCATAGTTTTTAATAGTGGCTGGTAGATATTAAAGCTTTCTATATAATCTTTCCAAATATGTAAACTTTGTACCTTGTGAAATATTCACAAATAAAAAAAATAAACATGACAAACCACCAAACAAAACAAACAAATAGTAAAAAAAAAAAGCAAAAAAGAGTCCCCAAAGACCTCGAAACTTTGTAAAATGAAATAAGTTATTGTTTTTATTTTATGGGAATTTTCTAGATTTTTACAGATTTTGGGATGGCTTAAAAAACCATGAAATATCAGCTACCAAAGTTTCTTTGGCTCATGAAATAAGAATGGGTCTTATTATTAAGATTCATAGGCCTGGTCATTTTGGTCAAATGTCCAGGAGAAAAGTGAAAGGGCAGAACACTGTCAAGATAAAATACTGTCCCTGAGGTCAGAATATACTGTGGATTTATTTGTTTTTTTCCTTTTCTTCGCATCTCATTCTCTACTTGAGTTACATTACAAAAACATGCAATGCTCCAGAGACAGTACTGTGTGAGAAGGCTGAGGTATCTGTTCCTTTTGTTTGTTTGCTCATTTCTTACCTCCAAGGAGGGACTTGCTGTAACTGCTGTGATGTGTGTGTGCACATTTTGAACTAGTACTTGTCTGTTAAAAATACATTCAACAAGGTGAAACCCACTGAGTGAGACTGGAGCATGGAGAGAGACAATCACAAAGTATGAGGTGATTCACTCATTATAGCACATCCCAAGATAATTTTAATATTTTCTTTTTCTTCCTCAAGTCAAAATTCAGTATTTAAATGCTTTGAACTTCTGACTCTGACTGATGATCAGAAATTCTTACAGGTAGTCCTTATTGACCTTAGGGTTCTCATGTTTTTGCCCAAGCAAAAACCAGGACGAGGGTCAAAGGGATTGAAGGAAAGAAAAGGTTGCACTATTTCAAATTTTATTAAGAAAGCTAAAACAAAGAACTGGGGTTTTTTCAGAACTTTCGGAGCTGTATTTCATAACAGCACACGGTAATAAAAAAAAGAAAAAGAGAGAAAATATTAACCGTCTAAATTTCATTTTGCATACTATTTGCTCTTTCATTTTCTTGACTTAATAAAAAATCAAGATCTATTTTCTTATTGGGGTGTTGGGGAGGGCATTGTGGTTGTCCCTCCACCTTTTAAATGATGAGTTAATATTCAACCAAATTTTTAAGGGGGATTTAAGTCTCTGGGGTAATTATTAGTTCCTACAGTCTATCACAGAAAGCCAGAAAAAGGAGTCTAAAGCAAAGGTCCTACAAGGGTGTACTACTTCTCAGATATGGAAAACTTCAGTGAAGAGAAAGTCAACAACGCCGCAGTTGCTGGAAAATCAAGAACAATGCCACAGCTGCTTCAAGTGGGAGACRTGTTATAGATAAATAGAATGGTTTGGATTGGAACAGACCTGAAGAATTACCTGGTTCCAAACCCCCTGCCATGGGCAACAAAGCCACACATTAGATCACATTGCTCAAAGCCCCATCCAACCTGGCCTTAAACATTTTCAGGCATGGGACAAACACAACCTCTTCTGGGCAACCTGTGCCAGTTTTTCACCGATGTGACAGGAAAGAATTTCTTCCCGATAGCTAATATTAATCCACCTGGTAATCTACCTTAATCTAATTTATTTTAAAGTTATTCCCCCATGTTCTATCATGACATGTCCTTGTCAAAAGTCTCTCCCCAGCTCTCTTGCGATCTTCTTTGAGGTACTGGAAGGGCGCTATAAGGTCTCCTCTCTTCCCCAGATTGAGCAACTCCAACCTTCTCAGCCTGTCTTTATAGGAGAGGTGCTCCAAAGCCTCCTATCATCTGTGGTTTACTCTTCCGCTCTGGAAGGTCCATGTGTTTCCTGTTTTGGGAGCCCCAGAGCTGGATACAGCACTGCAGGTGGGGTCTCACCAGAGCAGAGCAGAGGGGCAGAATCCCCTCCCTCGCCCTGCTGGCCATGTTGCTTTGGATGCAGCCCAGGGTGTGGTTGGACTCATGGGCTGCAAGTGTAGGTTGCTGGGTCATGTCAAGCTTCTTGTCGCCAAAGGGACAAGGTACCAGTAAGTTCAGGGAGAAACAGAACCCCTGCCTATATGGCTTACTGTTTCACGGATGGGATTGTTACTCTCTCTTGCATGGGGACCTGGCTGTCACATTGTCCTCCTGGACGCCTTCCCATGTCTCTGGGTACAGCAATATTGCACAAATTAGAGATCTAATAAAAGCATAATCCAGGAAATAGACATTTTGGCAGCATTAAGAAAGTTGAAATACAGTGCCCTATTGGCCATCTGTATTACAGARCAACTCTCACTGCACAATACCTGGACATCTCAGCTAAGTGGCAAAACAAAAAGGGATTAAAACCACTTTACAGCAAATTATGATGCTCCTTATTTTAACAAAACCTATATATTGAATGGCAGTCTTTTCACAGGCATTAGCAATTCTTTTGTTTGGTTTTTACTAACTGCCACATTGTCAGTTTTTCCAATTTTAATACAGCTTTTATAAGTTCTGTTGCAACTGAGTTGGTGAATAAGGACTTTACAATTAAAATTGTAAAGTAGGAATGTCTTATTCCAGCTGGCATGCATGGGGAGTATTTCCACTATACATGCATACCTGGTGAGACAGATTTCAGGTTTAAGTACACATTGGTCCCCCAAGCCCACACCTCCCTGCCTGCCCATTCCCTGCCCACTCTCTGCCTCCTTGTGCTTTGTATTATAATTAGTCTTCTGTGGGGCCATGCCCCTTGTGGGTCATAGGCAAGGGTCTTCTGATGAAGTAAGAGGTCTTCCTCAGGTGTTCGGTGTTTGACCTTTGTCTCTGGGCAGGCGTGGTGGAGGTTTGTCTGACTCCCAGGTCAGTTTGTCCTGGCCAAAACCAGGAGCCTGGTTCTTGCTGGCTCCTTAAGCAAAAGGTTCTGCTCTATGGGTTTGAACTATACTTGATTCTTGCTTTATTGAGTTTTCACAATATGTGTCTTATCATTGTGGCTTTTACCTAGCAACTATATTCCTATGTGTTCTGGTATAAGTTGTTTCTACCTAACAAGTTACGTTCCTGGTACAAGCTGTGTTCTGTACTTCTGCAAACTTGCTAAATAAGCTATATATATTTCTGTTTTCCTCCACCCACCTGGGTACATTATATGCTTCTAAAATTCTGAATTTTCATAAACATACATGTTTCACATATCAAAACACCTCTTAAACTCAAACAATTGCACAACAAAAGTAACTCTGTTGTAACCTAAAATAAAAATTGTTTAACTCCTGTAGCCTGGAGAAAAGCTTGAAAATGGCACCTGAATTGAAATCTCTCTTTAAAATATATGCAAACACGCAGATAGGAAATAGAATAATTAAAATTGCATGAAATTATTATATAGATGCACAGTAATAAATGATTAAAATATACAGATATCCATTAAAATCACATTATATCAATGCAGCATCATCATATTCTGGGGCCTGCCTGATGATTTAGTATTGACAATATTTTTATCAATACAAACAACATTTCCTTTGCTAAAATGCTGTTCCAAAACTGCATCTGGTTTAAATTGACCTCCCTTTATTGATTTACATCTAACAAGGTTTCAGCCCAGTATTTTAAAATTTTTGCTTCTAACTTAAGGCACTTTTAGTAATATAAATTGATTACTCATAACTATACAACCAATTGACTCATTCTGTATTTTATATTAATCCACTATTTGTAGGCTGCCAATGAAGTTCATAAAGATCCTTCTCATAGTCCATTAATATTGACTCTCAGATTTAATGAGTTCATTACAATAACCATTACTGTATTATTAAAATGCAGAAGGAAATGCAAGCCTGTTTCATGCAAATAAAGACTGATATAATTAATCAAATGATGCTTTTATTATTAGCATTATCATCACCATCCAGCATTTAATAGCCCTGCTTTATGTTTCCGGACTACTTCGTACAAGGCACTGTACAAAACCAACTGGTATATAAGCAAGGTATAAGCAAGTAGCAGGACATCAATTAGACAGGAACATTTAAGAACACATTGAAACACTACAGATTAGTTAAGAAGATATTTTTGTCAGTCCACCAAAACCTAATTTATATATTTGCTTTTATTTTTTTTCTTTTAATTTAAGGCTTATTTTGTAAGTAAGATTGCTTTAATCTTGTTTTCTGGTAATAGCTGGTGAAAAGAGAAGGGATATCTAAAGCTTTAATTCACATTCTTAGAATCAGTTTTGCATTCATCATTCAGTCACCCACCCTTTGTAATGTTTCTTTTTAGTTCTGTGCGCTCTTTTCTCTAATAGCATTGTGCAGCAGCTCCTCTTTCTACCATAATTCAGCATAGATCCTAGAGATACACAGGGACAGGGTTTTGTTGAGTCAGTAGAAAATAGACTTTCTTCCAGAACACTCTTTGTCATTTCTCCTATGATATTTGATCAAATAGAAAAGCAAACACATTTTTCAGCTCTGTTAAGGAAAAACCAGAAATGTTGAAGTAGAAATTTTGGTTCAGCATTTCCAGATATTCTGTCAGTGGTTTTTAACTTTGGCACCAAAACACGTGGTGATACTTAAGAATCATACAACATCAAAACTATAAAAGGGAGGCATTTTGGATCTCTACCCTCTGAGCTTTATACTTTGGCTATGTTTGCATGACTGTTTCAGGTGCCATTCTCCCAGCACTTGGGCAACATATTCAGGTTTCTGGCATGTGGTTTCTGCAGCTACAGCATTAGACATACCTGAGAGGATCTCTCTGAGTCCAGCCTGTAGCCACACTATATTCTCCAGATCATAGTGACTGTGTTGCAAATAGGGAATGGTCCCACCTCCATGCTAAGTCACCAACTACTGCTGGAAATAGTTTGGGAGGATGATATTTGGCACTGAAAATCACTCCCTATGGGACAATTGTAATGATTTAGCAACGCAGATGCTGAGCTTTCAATGGTCAGGAATATTACTGTTTAGTGTTTACCACTGCATATGAAATGCAAGAATCAGGCCCCTAACCACAGCTTTCAAGTCCCTTATCTTTAAGTACTTACTTGCAATACCTATAGTCAGATCAAACCTTCAAGCTATTGTAATTGCTAAATGTTTCTTTTTTTTTTCTGATGTGTGAAACCATTCCAAATTAATAACCTAATAGATAAGTAATTTACATGGTTTGTCAAGGAAGGGCCTGATCCTGCAGATACAATTTTGATAGGTATTCAGTAGAAAAGTACCTTTGCTGCCAGATGAATTAAATACCACTTGATGGAATTGCATCTCCCTCACACCCTATGCCAATAGTGGATTTATTTCATAGTTAGTGAAGAAAAATTTTGTCCTTTGAGCCAAAAGAAGGCCTCTCTCAGGTTTGCCAAGAGCTGTGCTAAGCCTTTCTTTCTTGGGAATCATTAATTGCTTATTTCCTGGAATGATGCTTTAGAGAGACATTTGTAAATGCACAAAAAATAATTATTTACTGTGGGAGTCCAAAATATAAAGTCTGTGTTCTAGCTTAGTTTGAATTCCTGTAGAGGTAAACTCAGCAGCAAAAATCAGGTTGATACTGAAAGAAAATTAACCATGTGACTTAGAAATATAGACTAATACATTTTTATAGGGCTTGGGGCTAGAAGGAATCTGTCACATTGCCCTCTGCGAGAAATGAATGGGAATGAAATTGGTGCATGTCTGCTGATGTCACAGGGCAATGATGATTTGTCAGAAGACCTGTCTTACAGGGTATTGAAGGTATTGAAAGCTTTCTGATGAATTTACATGTTCACTCAGATACTTAATGTTTTTCATGGACAGTTAACATTTTCAAAGGCACACATACACATCAGCAAGACCCACTTACATTCTCGTGGTGCAGCTGGATGTCACAGTCCCAGCTGTGCTGGGCAGTGTAAAACTATGGGAAAGAAGTTATCACTAAAGATATTTGCAACCTACTTTATTGTCTCTGCTTCAGGTGAAGCTCTCTGCAGTAAGACCTGCGCAGTTTCCCAGTGATACATACAWGTGTGAACTCCCTATTCCTGCGTGGGGAATGAACTGTAGCTGCTGTTAGTTCATCTGCAATGTACTTTTCTTTCATATTTCTTGCCTTTTTAGGAAGAATCTCATAGAAACTATTACCATACTTCAAATATTGAATTTGCTTTGTGGCTTCTGAACATGAGCATCACCTATAGCCACTCCCCAAAATCATACATGGGTAGATGGATCCAAACATACAACTGCCCAGGGAAGTGGCTGAGTCAACATCCCTGGAGTTATTTAAAAGATATGTAGATAAGCCACTTAGGAACGTGGTTTAGAAGCAAACTTAAGTGCCAGGCTAACAGTTGGACTCGATCACCTTAAAGTTGTTTTCCAACTTAAATTATTTTATGATTCCACGCTTAGTTTCAGTAAGCCAGACTGGTAAACCAATTCAAAAACTGTTAGTTGATCTGACTTTAAAAATTTTATCTCTGTCTTCATAAAAAGGTTTTCAAACTTGTGAGTAATGGAAATTAGGACTGGGTGTTTTAAAAGTTATTTAGCAATACTTGATGGATCTGACACAAGACCAGGGAATTTTTTCACAGACCATACAAAATCCTCTGACCCACATCATTATTCTCCCAGGGATAGCTACAAGTTTCTTGAACTGCAAATGAAATCAGCTTGGGGATAAGCATGTTGGAATTGAGTAGCAAAAGCAAAATATACTGGTAATCCTGGCATAATTTACTCTCCAGTATTTCAGTAAAGATAGGAACTTTTACTCAGTCACAATATATTCTAAGCGGCTACTTAGAATTCTCTGCCTGTAAAATAGTGTCAGCTACTATATTACTGATATTCAAGAGGAAAGGAATAACACTTCTAAAATATTACTGCTGTCAATCTCCATATTGTACTGAAGGCACAGTAAAATGCACTCAGATGGATGTACAAAAGCATGTCTACTGCTAGGATAAATAGTTAAGATTGTTTCTATATGTGACAAAACTACATTAAACTATGCTAATAAAATATTAGACTACTTCATAAACTTGTTTAAATGGTGTAATAAATATTTTGCTTAAATTATTATCCCAAATGTATTCTAGTATATATAATAATGCCAGGTTAACATTTGTGTTGTTATTATTTCCTATTAATTGTTGGTTTGGTTTTGTTTTTTTTCCTGATAATAAGTTCTTTTAAATGCAAGAACCTTTCTTACTTCACTTCCTTGGGAAGAGTATGACCAGCAGGTTGAGGGAGGTGATCCTTGCCATCTACTCAGTTCCAGTGACACCACATCTGGAGTAGTGTATTCATTTCTGGTCTCCACAGCTCAAGAAAGACAAGGAGCTACTGGAGAGAGTCCAGCAGAGAATCGCAAAGATGACAAGAAGTTTGGAGCATCTCTTATGAGGAGAGACTGCAGGACGTGGACCAGTTTTTGTGGAGAAGACTGAGCAAGATCTCATCAATATCTATAAATATCTCGAAGGCAGGTGCCAAGAAGGTGGTGCCAGACTCTTCAGTGATGCCCAGCAACAGGATGAGGAGTAATAGGCATAAACAAAAACACATGGAGTTCCATCTCAACATGAGGAAGGACTTCTTAACACTGAGGGTGACAGAACACTGGAACAGGCTGCCCAGGGATGTTGTGGAGCCTCCCTCTCTGGAGAAGTTCAAAATCCAACTGCATGTGTTCCTGTGTCACCCACTCCAGGTGAGCCTGCTTTGGCAGAAGGGTTGGACCAGAGGATCTCCAGAGATCCCTTTCAACCATAAGTGTTCTGTGATACTTTAAGTCACTATTTAATAAGTGAGATGGGCTGCATTCACTAACTAAAGAAAGATAATAAATTAATAATATATTTTGTATTAAGGATTGGAATTCACCAGGAATTATTAGGCTAATTTTAATAATATTTCCCAAAGGATCCATCTCTGGATTGGATATTTTTAGAAATCAAATCAGTCTTTTATATTTTTCTTTTTAAAATAAATGGTTGCAGTGACATCTGCTATCCTTTTGTGCTTTTCCACATTTTCACAAATTTGAAAGGCCTGAAAAATAGAATGGAATTCTTTATTTACAGATAAGAACATATTCACTGCTCGTGATCAATAGTGTTATATCTAGAGATTCAAGCAGCTCAGTTAGAACCATAACAGGCAGAGTTTATTACCAGTAAATCAATAGGATGTCTCTTAGCCATGCATCTCTTTCAAGAATCTGTATAGTATAATGATTATCATTATAAAATAAAGTCCAGTCTCTCTTTTGCTATCTTCTGGTTTTGATCTTGTAAAACTGGGAATTGATTTTCCTAAAAATCAATATTATGTTTCCACCATGTGGCAGATACACCACTTAGCAACAGCTACAGGTGCCAGCCCTTGAGTGGGATTGGGAATGAATACATGCTGAGGGAGAAATTGCTCAAAAAATTTCAAGATCAACATCTCCAGGCTAAAGAGCTATTTATTTTCTATGCCATGGGTGCAACACAGCAGCCTTCCCAGAGCAAACATGATGTGCATTTCCAATTGATTTTTCTGTTTTCCTCAGCAGATTTAACCATCAGCAAGAAATATCTCTCATTCGTATGCTGGATTTCCACAGATGTGAATAAATCCTGCTCATCTCACATGAGAGAAAGTCAAAGAAAGCAGAAAGCCAGCTGCTGCCCTAAAGATAAGTTGAAGGTTCATCTACTTTGATAATGACAGTCGTACGAAATATCAGACGTTTATGCTCTCAGCAATCCTTGTCACAACGTTATTCATTTAGGCAGACTTGATACAAGAAGAGATGTAAAGAATCACTTAATTTTGTCCAGGTATTAAAGGGCTATAAGCCTTCATTAGGTAGATGAAGACTGATAACAAACCCAATTGTCTTTAGGCTATGCTGTGCCCCTGAGATCTCATCAGTATCCAAATATGTCATAAAGCATGCTTAACAAAAAGAAAGAAACACTGTCTTTTTGGACAACTTGCTTGCTTCATTAAGATACTGTTACTGACTTCAAACAGAGATAGGAGACTTTATCATTTTTATCTTATTTTTTCGTCTAAGGAGCCAATATACCAGGTCTTTCACAACACCACCTTTGTGAAGAGTTTTAGACAAACTGTTTATGCCTCATAGAGAGAGCTCTTCCAGCTGTTTGTGTCTTCAGGCAAGTCCCAACAGGAAAGCACAATTTTATTCCCAGCGGCTTTTTCTGAGCACGAGCAGTGAAGTTTATTCCCAGAGTCCAAAGATCAAGAGTATTGCTACATATGCACTACACAGGGATTTTTCAATACATCTGGAAATATTTTTTCCCCTTTCTTTCCCTCTTTGTTTTTGACATTTATATTTTTTAATGTTTTTAAGAAAAACTTCACCTTTCTGATAAAAAGGCAGTACCTATAAAACAGTAATTGCCTTTTTTATAGGATTTGAGTACCAAGACATCATCTTATAGAGAATGAAGTCAAAATAGTGTAGTGTCTTCCCAGTTTTTCCACTGAGTTTGCCTATGGTAACAGATTTTCCCATGGTCCCCAGCTGCCATCCAAATAGCCAACATACTTTGCTTCTGCTACATACTTATTTAGCAGATTTGAAAACCTGTCCTGTCATRCTGAAACATTTGAATTGTTTCGACATCAGTCTTCAAACAGCATTACCTAGTGTATTGCTTTATGACTCTACACATTTGGGTTGCTACGGAAATAATGAACTATCCCAATAAATCTCTCTTTATGGGCAGTAAATTCAAACATGATCAAGTTTCTGAGGATGCAAAAGCTTTATTGGCAAAGATCTCATTCTCCATGCTTTTGGCCATTATGTCACACCCCATTACCATCTCCACCGCACAGCTTTATAGTTAGCAGAAAGCTTAATTCAAGATTGCAGTTGTTTGCTAAGAGTTTGCCAGGACAAAATTGTTTAGACGAAGGTCTGTAGTTACTGTACTCCCTGTTTTAAAATTTCTCTCTTTTGGAAGATCATGTCCTTTCACTATCCAATGAATTTTAGAATTTCAAAACAGTATTATAGTGAATGGTTTTCAATATTTTATTTTGCTAACACTATTATTTAAAATATTATTTGATAAGGTAATAAATCATACCCTAAGATGTATTGTCATATATTCACGTATTTATCATATCCATTGCTCAATAAAAGTGTTTTTGTCCAAGTACTACAGTGTGTATTTTAAGCTAATGTCCCAAATTTAACAAATCACAGATATGTCTGGGCCTCACAATTTCATTATTGTCATAAACAGCACACAATTATTCCAAGTACAGGCACACTATTTATTTCTCAAACAGGAAAAAAAAGAAGAAAGAAAAGTCATCTAATACCTGACATCATCTTTATTTATAGGAAAGCAGCATGTGGCAATCATGACACAAGAGATTAACTGTTCCTCAACACCCAAACATTTTTCATCTGAATTTCAAATCAGAGTTCCTCAGCATGGGGCTAGCTGTATTCTCACTTGAGAGGATCAATGCATAAAGTTTCTGGGAAGACATGGAGATGTCTGTTTCGATAATCAGAGTTTGAGTAGCATAATTCCATGTACACAAAGTTACCTCATTTTAAGTCATCATGAAATGTTTATATTTCACAAAGCTGTCTATATTTGCAAAAGTTAGGGTTAGTTTTCTATTTCTATTATTTTGTCCATTGCAGATCATGCATTTCAAATAAAGGTAAGGTATTCCAATAGTCACTGAGTTCAAAGCCACAACAGATACAGATCTGTATCTCCTGAAGAAAATGGAATATTATTTACATTTCTTTTTGTTTGCTTGGGTGTTTTGTTGTTTTGCTGTTCTTTTTTTTTTTTTTYATTTCCWTTTACTAAATGGAAATTGCTCATATGGTGAACTACAATCAGTTTTGAGCTCTGATTTTCTCTCAATTAAAAATGAAATTGTTTCTGCATATTTCCCTGTGATTTCTTTGTCATTTAACTCAGCAATCTAATGGTTGAATAAGTTAAATGTGATCTTCAAATGCAGAGTGCTTCAGATAATTCTTTTTTATACTTCTAATAGCCTAGCAGCTGTGTTATTGCTTTCTCATTTATAAAACACACATATATTTTTCCCCACTATATAGTGATGATAAACACAGCATTTTTTTTATTTTTCCAGAGGTTCTGAACCAATATAGATAAATGTTGATGACTTCTTATGATGATGATCTGACAAATTTTGGATACTGTCTAAAGCTTCACATAACATTTTAATTTTGTCATCTTCAGGAGCATATGAAACCCATTAAATCTTGGTAGAAAATTACCCAAGACATGATAAAAATATAGAAGCACACTTGATAGACATACAAATTTATTTCAGAAAGTTAGGAAACTACATTTTGAAGAAACATGAGAAGTTGTTGCCTGCTGTATATGTAAGTGTACGTCTACAGTGAAAATGCATGAAATTTGTGAGTGAGAGATCCAAAGTCAAAACATTTGTTCAAAGTTTTAAAAAACCAACAATTAAATAGAAAAAAATAGTGAATATTCTTTTATTCAATATTTTTGTTAATTATAGTGAAAAATCACTGTTGTGATATACAATAAAATGTCATCAGAGTTTTGCTTTCTACTTCTATTCCACTTGGTAGATCATATTATCTCTTCCTCAAATAAAACTGGGAGGAACTTTAGAGGATTTGGCACAGAATATTTCCTCTGTAGAATACTACACGAAGATACTAATAACCTATGGAAATGTGTCATTATCAATTCAATTTGATTGTTCTTACTATGCAATTTCTATTAAGATCTCTCAAATCCATTTAGAATTCTATAATGACTTCACCTCTCTCATTTCCTTTGTAGGTCTTCTGATAAAGGAAAGAGAATTTTATAACAGTAGCCTTAATCATAGTTAGGATTCATCACAAAGTAGAAGGGACTAAGCAGAGTTGGTGGCTGCTCAACAGTTAGAATAACCTGTCTGTTCACGAGATGCACCTACCTACATGAGCACGTGACTGTAAGGATTGAACAAATATGTGTAAGAATAAATGTACAGGAAAGACTTTGGCCCTGCAGACCTGACTGCTGCAATATCTGTGTGCATTTTAGAGAAGTACCTACACAAGAACTTAAGGAAACCTAAGATAATTAATAAAAACAGGAAGGACAAAAACAGAGGTATGTTTCAGAGCTTTGGCAGGTTATAAATATTTTAGTCCAGTACTGTAGGAAAATCCTTCTCTTCTTGCAGGAGTGACATTCCCAAGAACTTTTGCCCTCTGTGGAGTGCCACTTAATCCTTTCCTTGGGAAGAAAATTAATGGGCAAAACTTACCTTCAAAATGAAAGTAGAATGAGATGCTGCCTCTGTTCTTCCACACAGCACTCCACTCATCCTTGTCATGGGAACAACAACTGCTCATCACATATCTGCCCAAGAGAATTTAACCACACATGTCTGACATTCTAGAAGATTCTCTAAGTCCTCCTAATGTGAATTATTCAGGGATGGGAGGAAGTAAATGACATATTTCCCTTTTTTTGTCTGTTTTTTTTTTTTTGGCTTATCTATCTAAGAAATTTGTCAATATTTTTTTTTGTTCAAAGAAAAAACAAGAAGCAATTATATGACTCTGTGAATTTTGACAGTGATGGCAAAATATTTTGGTATTGAGAGCCAGATATATTTTGAAAGGGAATCTTGTTGATGCCAAACCAAATGTTTCCTGAAATTAAATTTGGCAGTCTAAATTTAATATAAAGTATTGGCTTCAAAGAAGACCAAAACTGAGACCCCTCCCTAATGAATCTCATGTTCCTTGACTGGAGACTTATTATCTTTCTCTTCATAAATAAAAGTACATGACAACATACACAGTTTGTTGCAGCTGTGTATAACTCAAGGAACTGAAACTTCCTGCACATCTTATTGTCTTTTGCATTCTATCATTTTCTTTTTTTACCTCTTAGTAAAGAAATATGTCTCTTTTTTTTTCCAATATTATGCTGATTTTCTTTGTTAGCATTCTATTTTGACATGAAAAGAAAAGAGTTAATAAATCATTAACAGAAACACTGGAATTCCTGGAGGGAATTAAAACTGAAAATCATATTCAGGCTTTGAAGTTTTCATATATTTATGAAACTATGGGTTCTTTTCTTAGAAGAGGTTATTACTATTATTTACTTTGAATGCATGTCTATTTAAGCCAATGGATATCAGTCAACAATTCTTATAATAACTTGATTCTGTAGACAAATATCCTTTTTGAATATCCTTTTTTRGGGTTTTTTGTTAGTTTGTTTGTTGGCTTGGTTGATTTGGTTTGGAGGTTTCTTTGGTCTTTTTTTTTCTTTTCCTAGGAAAAGAACCATCCTACGTCTTCTGTCATTATTAATATCCATCAATTTTTGGATCATTCACAAGTAAGGGAGTTCATAGAGCCTTCTTTGGGAAAAAAAAMCCTCAGACCAAGACTCAACTTCACACCTTTCGTCTCATTACAGTTCAGATTTCATATTCTGTTTGAAGAGAGCCATAGAGTGCCCAATGCATCGATAGATGACAATATTGTAATGACACCACTTGAAAGAAAAGAAGAGACTCTCAAGGCTCACAAATGTAAATTATTCAAGAATAAGGTGAAACAAGAAAAGATGAGAGGAATTCACTTTCTTTAAAATTCTAAGTGTTTCAGTACACCAGCCCTGGGCAATTCTTTCAAAGCTAGAAAGAGAGAGTAGATTGGTTTTGCAAAAGAAGACCCATGGACAAACTTTAAGTGTGATTCTGTCAGAGACCAACTAGGAGGGGCTGTTTGAATAAATAGCTAAAGATTTTTGACAACAAACCCCCCAAATGACATAATTAAATGCATTACTAGACCTAAGTCTATCTCATTTTAACTAGACTTCCTTCACATGCAATATCTATAGGAAGGATAGGAATGATAACTTCCAGGCTTAAGGCAATTAAGATCTCTATAGGTGTGTTGATCACTGTGCCAGTGTGGTATCTGAGTTTCAATGGTTCTTCTTCCTCCTCTATGTTTACCTCCTAAATATATGCATGAACAATTCCATTTTGCTGGATGGGTCTCCCAGTTCCTTTCTGACAGCATGACAAGACTTCCTTTTCCATAATTATTGTGGCAGTCTGCTCATAACCTCAAACTTTGTATTGCATGCCATCCTATTATTACTGCTGAAGTCTCAGTGTTGCCTAATTCTGTCTATAGTTTATCTGCACTGATACTACCTTCCAGCTGAATGCTTTTAATTCATACCAGTACTATACTTGGAGTTTATATTTTCAAAATCACTCTGAAGTCTCAGGCATGTAGTGATAGGACAAGGGGGGATGGTTTCAATCTGAAAGAGTATACGTTTAGAGTAGATATTAGGAGAAAGATTTTTACTGTGATGGTGTTGAAACACTGGCACAGATTGTCCAGAAAAGTCATGGCTGTCCCATCCTTGAAAGTGTTTAAGCCCAGCTTAGATGGGGTTCTGAACAACCTGATTTGTTACTCAGAAGGTGTTCCTGACCATAACAGAGGTTTTGGAACTAGGTGATTTTAAAGATTCCTTCTAACCCAGACCATTCTCTGATTCTATAATGTTCCACAATCCATTTAAAACTTCATTACTCTGTTTGCTGAGTTGGACTATTAGTTATCAGGTCTTTTTGTGGGGTGTTAAAGTGGTTTTAAAAATATTCTCTTAAGTAGGCCACATTTATTTATTTATTTTACTTATTAAAATGTCTTGGAAAATTTACAGGATTCAAACATTTTTATGTCAGTCTTTCTTCTAAATAAATTCTCTGGGTGTTTTGGTGGTTTTGGGGTTTTTTTGTTTGTTTTGTTTTTTGTGGACCTTTTTTTTGTCTTTCTCTTTTTTGTTGGGCTTTTTTTTCTTTTTCTTTTTTTGGTTTGGTTTGGTTTGATTTGGTTGGTTGGAATTTTTTGGGGTTTTTGTTGCTGTTGGTTTGGTTTGGTTTTTTATTTCTTTCTATCCATTTTAGTCCTCATATTTCTTATTCCATGTCTGTTTACTCTCTAGTTTTACCTGATAGATGTCAAAGATTTTAACACTGAGAAATGAAAAAAACCAAGTTCCTAAGTTCAGCACCTGACATCCAAATTTATTATTGAATTTGTTATTTATTATTAAAAATGTATTATAAAATTGAATGAGCAGAGCACATAAGCAGGAATTACCCAGGGGAAGCCATAAGTCATTTTGTGACAGGTTACATGTACCTAATGCAGCTATTCACTTTTTTATTCATGAAAAACTATGTGGATTCTACATTAAGTGTTGAATACCTTGATGGCCTTGACTATTTTTGCAATTGAAGGCATCTTCAAATATATTTACCCATATGTCATGTGGACCTGTACCCATTTAGAAAGGATTAAAATGAAACATGGAATGTCAACCCTCATTATAAAACTGTGCCATATTTTATTTTAAAAAACAGCTTGATAGATGCTTACTAATTTTATTTATTAATTATGAAACAAAATCTGAGATAATGGATGTTGAGAGAGGCTAGCCATGCCCTGTACAGCAAGAATGCTAGCATAAAACAATAGCCAGTGTATAGAATATTATTTTCAGTCACTCCTTATAGCATTTTTTTTCCTTCAGTAAAGCTATAGTAAATTTGTCACTATAATTTACTTACTTTTGGAAATGTAGTTTCTGGCTGTCTGAAACTGTGTTAACCTATAAATCCATCAGTGAGGTTAAGATTGAACACATTTGTATGGGGGAATTGCAATGAAGTTACTCTTTTCAGAAATATGGAAAGGCACAAATACACCCTCCTTAGTCTTGAAATTTAATTGTCATATCTGCATTAAAGAGGTGTTGCTCAAAATTATGTAATGGCTCAAAGGACAGAAATATCTTCTAGAAGGACTGTACATCTGAAGAAATCTTTATAAGTGACTATTTCAATTCACTGACTGTAGACAGTCTTTAAGTGCAAGCATCTTTAAGTTTGCTAAATTTGCTAAGATTACTCCACAGTCAAGCACGCATTGTAGTGTTGCTCTCTAAAGCCTGATATGATGAATTATTTAAGACACCTCAGAATGTTTTTTGGTTTGTTTTGTGGATTGGAGGTTTTTTTGGTTGCTGGGGGAGGTGTAGTTAGACAGTGTTATGGTAAACCTCAGTTCTGCAGGGTGTCATCTGGAATACAGTCTCAAAATCTGCCTAAACCTTACTTTCTCGTCCTTTAATCCTAGAACTGTAAACAATACATTAATGAAGAATTTTCGTGATTTTTACTACAAAATTACAAATAACTTTTAAGTGCCTGGTGATAAATGTACTGTGTCCCTTGCTGTCAATTTTGAGGTTACTCACAAGGAATATTTTCATGTGCGTGTTACTAGGAGTGTTGGACCTCGTAAGCTTGTGAAGAATTCAATCAGCAAACACCATGAGAGCTCAGAAGATAACTCAGTTGTTATCTTCTACCAACATATCTGAGAAATACATAAATGCATGGCCCTCCATCTGCCCATGTTAAAACAATCTGCCTATACTTCTCCTGCCACTGTTGTGCCTGAATAGTCCAACAGAGTCTTGTTACTTCAATCTTTTCAAATTCACCTTTAATAAAAACTCCTACAAGTCTCACTTTATCAGCCATTTAATGGGTTTATCACCTTCTTACACTGTTTTCCCAAGAGTTATCTTTGCATCACATATAGTATTCTGTGGTGTAACTCATTACAGCATTTTAGAAAAAACATATAATTTATCAATTTTTAAAAGCTGTATAATATTTAATAGTAAATATCTTTTCCTAATGTTTTCATCAGGACAAAATTTTTAGCTAATACAATCAGCACTTGGGATTTGGAAGCATGGACTTTAATATGATGAAGTTGGAAAGCAGAAAGAATGAGAAGGAGAAAGCAGTAGCAACTAAGTTCTTTGTTATGTCAAAGAATCCCCCTCACTGTTCAGTGCTCCTAAATTTAAAATTAGAAGTGTTTCACTGCACCTGAATTACTTTGGCTCAGATAAGTAATTCCAATAGATCGGCTTTAGTGATAATCTTCTGACTTTAAATTTAGACTCACTGAAATGTCAGGTTCCTTCAGAACCTAATTTTCCAGGTTGAAGAAGTTGTCCTGTGGAGCTGCAGCTAGCATTAAGGGGAGAGGAAGATTAGTGATATTATACAGTATACTCAAACCTTGAGTCATTTTTCATTTTCATTTCAAATGTTTATATACAAAGTTTCATTTTAGGGAATGTGTCATATCACAGTTATTAATGGGAAAAGTGACTGAAAGTTCAAAAAGCTTTACACAAGCAAAGAGATAATGGAGGCAGGCAAATACAAAATTGCAAGTGAACAGAGGCTAGCAAAAAAACTCATGATCAAGGGTAAAGAGCCACAGAGCATAGAAACTCATATAATGAAATAAATTTTAAAAGACTTTTAAACATCCACCTACTTGAGATGAAGTTAATGAATGTGATATGAGAAGCTAGAAAGGTATCACATATTATGCTTTACAGGCACATAATAAACTTTGGGATTATAGAT
Source organism: Cardinalis cardinalis (assembly GCA_014549065.1). NCBI lineage: Eukaryota > Metazoa > Chordata > Aves > Passeriformes > Cardinalidae > Cardinalis > Cardinalis cardinalis. Next base: position 7,262,939 of record JACDOX010000027.1, on the reverse strand, counting down.
AAAAGATGCTAAGTTCTGCCAAAAGTTGAGTCACTTTTAACTTCTTGAAAATAATCTGATTATATCTAAAAAATTCAAAAACAAGTAAGGGACTTAAAGGACTAAGTGTGGATTTGCTTCACCTAATTTTTACTCAAACCTCATTCTAGGCAGACTTAAAGGTTGGTAAACTCCTAAACTAAGCTAGATGTCTGAAAGCTGCTGTCCAGTCTACACGAGTAATTTAAATTCCTTCCATTGTGAACAGACACTCCAGAGCTGTAGTATTGTCCATTTCTGACTTTTCAATTATGTCATTCATACTCTTTCTCTGTGACTGATCTATGCTATTCTCAGTGGTAACATTTTATAACCTTTATCTAAAATACAAATATTTACATAAGGTACAGTGCAGCAGAACATAGATACAAGGTTCTGTATGTCCATACCCCGCCTCAGTACCCTTTATCCCCTGGTCAGTCCTGTCATTCTCAGAAAAGGATTGGGTATTTTTGTTATACAAATCTGTCTGCTTCTTTGAAGAGCTCTCTCTACTGTCTTCTGTCTAGAAAAAAGCAAAATTTCATGTGTAAAGGCTCTTCCCATTGGAACTACCCTTTTCCATAGAGATGGCAAATGAAACGTCAGTTCATTAAATTGGTGTTTAGTTGTATTTGTCTTATGTATCATTTCCACTCCATTTGTCTGTCAGTTTTGCATAAACTGAAATCTTAGTTAATCTAAAACCAGAATACATTTCTATATTTTTCCTCAGGGATATGTAATTTCAAAAAGTATTAGTAGACTTATTTGACATCTTAAAACACCCCAGGATACTACAGTACCCTTGGGTGGAAAGGAAAAGGAGTACTTTATGGAAAAAAATGTATGGCGATTGAAAAAAATCAACAACAAACCAGCAAAAAACAACCAAATAAAAACCCAAACAAACAAACAAAAAACCCCAAACAGATGAACAAAAAAATAGGAAGACAAAGAGAAACAAATGATGGAAGTAGAAGCAAGACAGAAAGATTATTACAAATGTGCTGACCTATGTGGGAGGGGCTGCGCTTCAACCAGCAGCAAAACCTTTTCAGATAATAGATGTAGCCCTCTCTGTTGTGACATTTAAAAAGGGATTGATATGAGGCCTTATGTGGAAAAGTGCAAACTATGATGGTCTTTCTTCAAGACAAATAAGCAAGCCAGATTTATATATATGAGCTAGATTTGAGTTTCCTGGGTCTTTGAGTATGTACACATTACTGTACACAAAAGACACTTAGGGTTGGGAGACAGTACTGAAGAGACAATTAGAGTTGAAAGTCAGTGTAATTCTGCTTGTAACCAATGCCAGAAATGGGACTTCAACAGATGAAAGTATTTGGTTTCGGAAGTAGAGAAAAAGAGTAAAATTTTCAGAAAGTTATGTGGAAAATAAGAACCCTTTAAAAAAGAGTAAGCCAAGCTTCCAATGCCTAAATTAGACCCAAATCACTGGAAAATTTTTGTGAAAATTTGCACTTTTTTGTATCAGAGTTTGTTTGCTTATTTGTTTGTTCATTAGCATATAACTGTTTTCATAAAAAGAGCCGCAACATGCACAGTCTGTGCTGAACTTTCCATGGAAAACAAGGATGTCAATTCAACCCACACACCAGAAATAGCATAACAGAAGTCAGACAGTGGGAAAAAAACAGAACAAAACAAAAAACTACATGGGAAGATTCATGCAATGTTATGTAAACCATAGCTTGAAGGTGCAAAACAGAAATTCTCAGAACTCCAGTTTAGGGGAAGCCTGAAGCACCTGTGCTAAGAGTATAAATGTTTGGGGCTCCTTCTTTAGTCCATGAAGACAGAAAGAGAGGGAAAAAATGCCTAGAGCCTGTCAGAGTTGTGAACTGTCCTCTGGAGGATCTTGATGCCCTGGTGCTCCCTCATCCTACCCAGAATCAGACCAAGTGGGAGAGTGATTTTTCTTCATCAGTATCAGGAGAGTGTTTTGGGATTAAGTAAATCACCTTCTTGGAATGCCACGTTCTCTCCATTAGCTAGAAAAGAAGGTGATTTGGACCAGTTTGAGCTTTGGCAATGATCTCTTAAACATCTGGATTGGCATTCGTAAAGTATGTACTTTCAGTAACTAAATTTAGATGGAATGAACTTTAGCTCTAAGGTTCTGAACCTTTATTGCTGAAATCAGTAGGAGGTGTTTTACTGAGTCAGCTGAGTGTGTAAATGAGACACAAATGCTTAGTCAGTGACAATGTAATTGTATTTCAAGGGTAGATAAAAGCAAAAGAACAAAACAACAATAAACACCGGAACTAGTCCAAAATTCAACAGTAATAATAATCTGATAACAAAGATGAAACAATGTGAAGTTCCCATTTGATCACCTGGTCTACCAGATCAAAACTAAAATGTTTATTAATGAAAATAAGAAAGACGCAATCAAGGAAAGTTAAATTATTCCATTGTATATATTGTATCTTAGTTCCATTGTATCTCCCTAGATCCAATTTTGAAGATCATTATGAAAAGGTTTTTCAGTATATCTGGGCTTCTGTGATCTTCTAACAGTTCAGTTCTTCATCCCAGACAAAATCAGGAGGTGAAAAGATGCATTTCTTCTCTATTTACAGATGTAGAATGTGAAATCTAAGAAATAGGACTTAAGGGATTTAGGTTTGCTTTGAGGATATAATCTGCCACATATTTTACTGAAAACTATTGAAACTACAGTATATTGTATTGAAATGGCAGAGGGGCACATATAATATCTAGAGATCCTTTCCAGCCTAACCAGCATATGATTCTGTGATTCCATGAAGATTATTTGTCCATCATTAGAAAATTTATGGTAATATGGTTTTTAAAGATATTTTGATAAACTACTGCACAATGTTGCAAATTACTTTTCTATTGATCATGTGATTTACAGAATAAGACTAAACTGGGCATTAATAACTGGGTGTTAATTACTTTTTATAGCTCATTACCTATGCTACCGATTAGAAAGTCACCTTTAGAAGTATTCTGCAACTGTCTGATGTGTCCAGTTTTATTACCAAAAGTCAGTGGCTTTGCCTTCAAGAAGACCGCCAAAGAAGCACCAATTCATTTAACAAGTAAATAGCTGATTAGAGGTTGTATTTCTGTCACTAATAACATGTTGTCTCCAACATGTAGTTTTATGTTTATGTTATTTTGCCTTTGAGTAAATGTCTATAGAACAAGCAACATTGAAAATACATCAGTTGCCCTAGATAGCTTTTGTAAGCAGCTCATGAGAAAATGGAGATACCAACAATTATGTCCTAATTTGTTCCAAATTCATAAATCCAAGGATGGACAGACATGAACAACAATTTCTCATTCCAGATACTCAATCAGATGCAACATTTTGGAAGAATCTGGTTTCCCCAGTTCTATTGCCCATCCTAACTCTGCTTTAGTTTCAATTTCATGTCATTTTTACTTTAGTATGTAGTAAAGCATAACAGTATATCATACTCTAATGGATAAAATACTCCTTCCCTCCAAGCAGCTCCATAAAACTAAGTGACCCTGCTGAGCTGTGTCCACTCCTTTGCATAATATTTATCTGTAAGGGAAAAGCAGAGTTGAAAAGTAAGATTTGCTTTTAAGATTTATAATGGTAACAAAGTCCTCTGGAGCAGCAGTTAGAGAAGTTATGAAAGTGTGTCATAGATATCATTAACTGTCAATGACTTCATCCTGAAGCTATTAGCTGGTAATTTGTAATAGTATTAACAGTTTTGTCAGAAGTCATACTTAATTACCAATATAAACTTCAGTTGTCTTAAAATAAAATGTATGTCACTCTAACTAGAAATATATGATGTTCTTGATAAGTATTCTTAAACTGACTCTGTTCAGTACCTTTCCTTATGAGCTTTTTTCAGCACTATGACACTTTATGGTGTTCTGGTATTCAATAGGGACCAATATTGCTTTTCATAATTTAAACCACTTTGAGACAAACTGACATTGTTAGCTAAAATAAAACTGGCATTTCTTCATTAATCAAATAATGATGGATGGAAATATACTGAATGATCATTATTTCATCAAGAGAAAAGGCAAGTCTTAATGGACATGAAATAACCACAGTGGTCAATGACTGATTTTGGTTTCATTTCAGTCTTATAATTAAAGTTCTAAATTGAAAAGTAAGACATATTTCTAAGCACTTAATCAACCCAGTGATAGAAGATTTAATGATTTGAGGTTGAACCTATGCATTACTCATCCATCGTGCATAACAATGGCAATTCTTTCTTTGTAACATGCTTTGTTTTGAAGGTATTGCTTGCTTATGTTCCTTATGCCTTTTCTTTCTTTTATTCCACATTCAATATCTGTGTTCTACTTTGGTGATCATTCACCCCTAGAAAAATTTCACTWGAGAAAACTGTAGTTTATTCAACTGATCAAATACAATTCAGAGGTCTACCCTTGGGAAGATCAGCTAGTTGAGATCTTTATCATCTGGTGAGGCAAACATGTCTTTCTTCTTGCTCTTATGCAGTTTCCATGATCTATGCGCTCCAAGTGGCATCATACAATTGTGTTCCATAATATTTCAAAAAGGAAAACACCATACCTACTCTAAAAATTTCCCACATAGGACACACAGTTAGAATTAGATACAGAATCATGTCCTTCCAATTCTGAGGAAAAAGCTCTAATCATAATGGTATTTTGCAAAATGTGGCACTTGAAATACCATCTTCCTTTTTTTTTTTTAARAATTGTTCCTGCTCCATTTCGCATCATGGCAGGCTGGAACTCAAGTGAATGTATGCTCCCTACATTGCTTCTTGTTCATTTTATTGCCTAAGTTTGATGGAAATGATAGACATCTGAAGGTATTCATAAATACATATATAAGCAAATATATATATTTTCTTTAGAAGAGTCCCACAGAATGAGAGAGCTCATAAATATAGATCCATAGATATGGCATTAAACAAATGCCTCAGGCACTGTATCTCATCCTTTGGATGAAATACCACAATACACTTGTTGAAATGGCACACTGGTGCTGAACTGGATGCTCTGCAAAGCTTACTGTGCATGTTGAACAACCCCCTCAAAATCCACATTTTTTCACTCTCCTGTTCCTGTCAATGAGCTTTGAGTAATCAAATAGTGCTGTGTAAAATAATTAGCTTACACTTGAAAAATCATGAAAGGAATATGAAAAGCTAGAAGCCGCATTCAATTCCACCAACATAACATAACAACAAGGTAAGGAACTCATTTGGTATGCTTGAAACAGGCTTGCAGATTATCTTGAAAATACCAGATTTATCTTGTGGTTCTGTGGTGAAGAAATCATCTTCCAAAGTATCCCTGTAAAAAAAAAAGTATAGACATTCAAAAGAATGAAAGAACTTTCTTATTTGTTTGGGATATTGAAAAAAGAAGAATTCGTTTAAAAAATGGGATTTAGTAAGCAACAGAAGTACTATCAGGGGTGAGGAGAAGTAGGTTGATGATGATGCAATCAAAGCATTTTACAATCTGAAGGTTAAAAACAAGAAGCAATAATGATTAGAACTAAAGGGACACAAAAACATTATAAAGGTCACCTGAAAACCTGAGACTGTCTCTGGTAGGTTTTTACTTAAAAGATCACATACAACCAAAAATACCCTTTAACCTACCTTTTTAACCTTGTAACTATGAGATGTAATCAAACAAGGTTAAGAATGACAGGTCCTAGAATATGKAGCATGTAATATAAAATCTCACTAAGAAAATAAAAACTGTAGCTTAATAGCCTCTAAATAGTTTGGTTAGGAGAACTGATCTGTAATTACAACTGCCAGGTCATGTTTTCTATATAAAAAAAGGAATAATTATGCAGGTTCCATAGTTGTTGCTGAGCACTAATGCCAGCTAATGTGARTTTAAAGCCTTGTAGACTTATTTAAGTAGATTTGGATATCAAAACTGTTTATTCACAGATTTTCAAATTATTTTAAATATTACATAATCTCCCTATCTTGCAGACAGGGAGATGGCAATGTCTGTGATGAAAGTTGGATAGATCAGCTCTGCAGTCCCAGCTGTGCAGTGCGCAATCCTAAGACGAATAGCCATGAGGAACCCTGGAAACCACTTTGGTGTTCTCTGCTCCCATCTCTTTGAACATCCCTCAGATTTCCCTCTTGGGCATTCCTGTAGTCTCTCATATACTCATGCATATTTTCTGAAGCCATTTCTACCCCTGAAGCCATCTGTATGTCTCCAAGAACTTCTTTCAGAACACTTTCTGTGCATCTTGCTAAAAGTGTCTTCCCAAGTGGGGCCCCAGGAGTATCTCCCCCGTGTGCTTGCCCCAAAATCCTACCTACATGTTTCCTCCAAAGCCTCTCACCTCTTTTTCCAAGAACCTATTTTCTATGTATCTTCCTAAGTCCCCTTAAGGCTCCTCCAACAGATGCTATCAACATCTGCCCAAGCACCTTCCACCATGTCTCCCAAAAAAGCATACTACCCATGTCTATTGCCCCTAACAGCTGCTTCTCTTGTGCAAATATGTGTGAGCTGGAGCTCCATAGGCTTCTCTACCTGGCTGCAGAAACAGCCTTCTCCATCACTACCCCTCATACTGCCAGCTATTCCCAGTACAAACCTGGGTGATAAAGCCACCGCACCACAGCACACCAACAAAGACTGAGCAAGAGAGAGAAGGGATGGTGCTACATGACTGCCCATAGCTTTGGTGCCACTGCACAGCCCCAGCCAGGGGAAAACACAATTCCAAGTGACCCATTCAGCACCCACAGCTCAATAAAGCTGGGCAGTTGTCGCAGGGTGAGTTAAGGGAGTCTGTGCAGTACAGGAAGGGTACTACTTTTGTGTGACATGCAGCATATGCTGTTACTGTGCATCAAGAGATGGAGCTTTTGGAAGCACAGACTTTGTATATCTCTACTCTGGCAATGGACTCTCTATGTAAACCAAAACTTGTTTGAACTACATTCACTGCATAGTACTTCTTAGCTCTGTGTTTTACCAGGACAGAAGAGTATCTATTTTGAAAAGAATCCATAAATTCAATTTAGCCTGTTTTCTGCATGCAGTACCTGTGGGCAGACTGGCAATATTTAAACGGGATTTGATTTGTGTTGTTAGGCTTATTATTTTTAGATAGACTCTTCTAYTGCATGGATCATTATTCATGTTTAAGATTCATTCCCTATCCTAGCATAGGTCAGATAAAATTGCACATGATTGTTCGTGTTTGGATGAGCACAGAAGCAATTCTGTAAGAAATCCTGTGTGCCAATCAGTTTGTGAAAATGCATGTGACTTTGAAATTTGCTTGTGTAAGTGATCCCGCCTGCTACATTTGACTACCTGAAGATATGCAAGGAGGTTAAGAGATGCAAACATGTGTAAAGCAGAATAATCTACAAATGTGAATATTCATGTAATCTGAGAATTCTCCCCCCAATAATTACAATTTCTTAAAAACATGTTTATTGCATTTAAAGATACATCTATTTTTATTATTTATTTATTTATTCATTATTTTTTTTAGTGGTGGAGAGAAAACTGGATAGGCATCCTTTTCAGTTTCTCTTCCTACGTCTAGTTGCTTATCCTGTCTTTGTCCCCCTACCCTGAATACAACTCTGACTTCAGTAAGTGATGTTGGTTTCTTAGAAACTTTTGCAAATCAGTTTACTTAATTAAATTTCAAAACACAGAATACTTGGGTAAAATCCAATCTGAGATTGAGACATCTAGATTTAGAGGGTTTATTCTACTGCCTAAACACAGATGTCTATACAATTTCAAACAACCTGTCTACCTCTAATGGGTACTTCAGAGGAGCATGAATCTCCAATAGCTCCTGTGTCATATCTGTCAGACCTGTGCAGATGTCTTTGATACTCTAGGGCTTCTAAAATTGAAGTAGAAACTGAAATGAGGCTTATGGCAGAGCACTAGACTTGAAATATTTTTAGTAGCTTTCCAAGTGAGATTCAGTTACCTAAACAAAGGCACACAGTGCCATATGAAATAGCTTATTCAAAAAATTTGCAAAGAGCTGGCAGATATGATACAGTACCTGCAGAAGCTCATAATATTCAGAGTGGCATCTAAAGAAAAAACTACAACATATAACAATGCATAATGAATTAGGCATAATACACTCAAATGTAGAATCCGGCATAATATTTCTGTTTGCGGGGGCGTAGGTTCTCAGGAAGTAAACTCCGCTCTTATCTGCCCAATTTCACAAGATTTTGTTCTTTTCTTGTAAAATTTTTACTTTTCTGTAAATGTTTCCTATCAATTATTTGAAATATTTAGGCTTTGCTTTTATATAATGAACATTTTTAATAAAGAAATATATTCCCAATACAGGGATATTCTGTCCTACTTCCTTCTGTGATGGATGAGAGTACAAACATTCTTCTGTACACTTTCAGTACCTTTTTCCAAGCTGTAGCGGCACCTAGCAATAGAAGAGCTAGTCTGAGGAAATTAATAATTTTGTGTTCATGGCATTCAAAGTGGGAATGATATTGCCTACTTCTTTATTTGCAAATATATCAACATTCAAAAACACTTCTGTCTTTAAGAAGGAAAGCAAAGACAATTGGAGACTTGTATCCTTTAAACTTTACCTACTTAATTATTTATTTGGAAAGAGTTTATCTATCAGTTGGACATCAGGCATAGATTTAGTCTCAGAAAAAGTTTCCAGGTTTTATTTAAAACAGTTTCACAGAGAATAAAGTGAATAGTACTATGCATTTGATGGGGCCTGTTGCTTCAGAGGCAATGAAACTTGTATGAGGTTAATTCTTCCTCACAGTGAGGTTACTTTGGTCACCCTCACTGGGAGCTCTGCAGCATGTATTAGCATGTACTCTAGGCTGATTTAGTGATGTAAGGAGTCATAACATAAATAACAGACATTTCTGCGGAAAAGCAATATAGTCTGAGATAATGAAGGTTTCATAATCTATAGTGTTCAGGTCAGTCAAGTCTCTGGATTTGACCTGGATTCTGTATGTTCCACTGACACAGTTTAACCTCAATAGGTAACTAAGCACCACACAGCCTCTCTCCTACTCTCCCCTAGTGGACTAGAGGGGAAAATCAGGAGGGTAAGAGAAGTAAGAAATAGGTTGAGATAAAGACAGTTTATTAATTAAAAAACAATGCTCAAACCAAAGAAAACAAAACCAAAGCAAACAAAACAAAACCAATAAAGGGGAACACAAGCAAAATGTTATGTAAGAGACCTCAGGTGCTCAGCACCAACAGATCAATACCCAGCCAGTTCCTTGGCAATATCTGCCGCATCCAACCTCTCTCCACTCCCAAGTTTTATTGCTGAGTGTGATGTAACAGTGTCTGGCATATCCCTTGGGTCAGGTGGGGGCAGATGTCCTGGATGTGTCCCCTAACAACTTGTGCATTTCAGCCTACTCACTGGTGGGGCAGTGTGAGAGGCAGAGAAGGCCTTGACTCTGTGTCAGTACTTCTCTAAAATAATTGAAACATCTCTGTTTTATCAACAGTTTTTATCACAGATCCAAAACACAGCACCATACATGCTACTATGAAGAAACTAAACTCTATCCTAGTCAGAACCAGTGCAATACTCACCCCCTTTTCCACACCGTTTACATAATGTTCACATCCCACACTATAAAACAGATCCCTAAGAACCACTACCTCCCACCCCATCCTTTTACATACAGAGGTGTGATTCCCATAATTTATGGACCGCCCCTGTGAAATGTCCATAAAATGAACATAAAATATGATACTCATACAAATGTCCATTGAGCCTCTTTAGTCCAGGACATGGGTGTCCATCTGTTTTGGCAGCCACTCCAGACAGGAGATTTCTGTGTGTTGTGTAGCATTATGGGGCACCAACACTGGCTCAGGTCAGATCACTGCCCCTCTTGCACTGAGTCTTAGGAGTCTCATCCTCCCAGTCAAGGTGGTTCCTGCTACAGTATTTCCTATAGCATGCAATTTAAATAATGGGTTTCAAGAATTTAAAGGTACATCCATTACAGTATCTGTCCCAGGACGGTTTGCACCAGGCCATAGGGTTTAACATTCCAATTAATTCCTCCCCCATCTTCTACCTCATCTTAGTTAGCAGCAGGAAATTTCTGCTGTAATAGCTGTGACATRTGGCAGCCACACCACCATATAATACATCACAAATCAGTGTCATTACACAGTTCAAATAATGAGTTATGTTCACCCAAAAGAACTATGCACACTACTTGAAGTCTCTTAACTTGTTCCATCTTGAATCTGAGCACAGGCACTGCATACTATAAACAGGCACTGCATACTATAAAATTAAGAATGGCAAGAGCAATTTCAGAAGCTGCAGTCAGAAAGAGATTAAATATATGCTCTCTATGTAGGAAGCCAGTAGTTTTTTTATTAGGAACAGCGGTACATGTTGTTTTCTTTCACACATCTGTTACATTAGTTGAATACACTGCATTTTTATTAACATTAAAATGTTGGACAAATTACTAAGGATTTTCTGTCCCAAGGGCTGCAGTAGTTGGAAAAGTTTCTTTCATATGTCAGCTAAGAGGGGTAGTCCAGTATGGAGACTGAAAATAAGAGAGGGATCAGTTTGCAGACCTATATATCTTTGTATAAAACCACTTTACTTTTGATCAAAATCTCTAGTGTAGGATTTTCTATTTGTTTTTGTGCAGAAGGATCACAAGATGCTCAAATGTGATTTCTAGGCAAGGCACACTTCCAGAATCCATTGATAGCTTTGCAGCCCACTCCATTCCTTGTTAGGCTGTTCAGTGAGTAGGCAATGAAAAATCTCCTCTGCAGAGAGATGAATTCCACCAGTAGCCTGGAAAATGTGTTCTCTTCCCTCTGGACTCAGAGAAGATTAATGTCCTCCAAGGCTTGCCTAGCTTTAAATAACATTGAAAGAAGAATAGGAGGCTCCCTGGTCTGATTTGTCCTAATCCAGAAAATTAAAATCCATCAGAATATAACTGGCTAAAGAAATTATATTAGAACCCGAAATAATGTTGTCTTTGCTTATATATACAGATAGAGTATGTGAGCATTCCATAATCCAAATTTTTAAAATATGTCCTGTTACCATGAAAATATATTTTCAGGTGAGAGAGAGAAGAAGGATTAATTTTCTTTAAGTCCTCTTATGGATAAAATGCAGATCTACCTTAAAAATATAATAACATTTCTATTGGATCATACTAATAGTACCTCTAGTCCAGTACTCTGTCTCAGAAAAAGCAATGAGAAAAGCTGTTCAAAGAAAGTATGTAAGGCTGCTCATTTTCTGCAGCCTGTCCCTGTTGTACTTTTCTTATATCTACACGTATTATTGTACTTTGGATTGGAGAGGGAAAATCCCAAGTCCTTTTAGCATCCCTTTATGGTTCTGGGAATTTGTTCAATCCCTCTTTGATCTAGTTGATTCTGAATGCCACAAAATTCTCCTACAGGAGAATGTTCCAGGAATTTAACTGTCCACTGTGCAAAAATGTTCCCTCTTACATTTTTAACTGGTCTCCTATTACTTCCACAGAGTATGCTAGTTTCAGTATTTTGGGACTTGGAGAATTTTAATACTACTTCACCTGATCATTTCCTTCCTTCTATTTTCTTCTATCTGGAGAGAAATTAATGTTTCTAGTATGTCCTACCTCTCTTCTGTCAGCTTTAACCCTCTGCATCTCTAAGCTAAACAACCTCAAGCATTACAGTCCATTAAACAGTAGCTGATTTCAAAGTTCTGGATATTCATGTCAAAAGAGTGCAAGGAAAACAACATTTCATTGAAGAGTAGCCCAAAAATAGATATAGTACACCAACTGAAACTTACCTTAATAAGGCTGAAGAATTCATACATCTTGAGGATTATACTTTTATTTACACTTTACAGTAGAATATAGTTTTATATCTTTATGTAAATAAGACCCCACTAAATCCTTCTATTTTGGTGATAAAAAAACACCAATAATTTTTCTCAAAACTTGGTTATTCAAATCACTTTGTTTTTTCCCTGCTTTTTCTTTTTTTTTAATATTTGCAGGTTTCTCTAAACAGCATTTTGAGAAAAGCCTTTGTGTCAAAGACTTTGAGATATTTTTCCCTGACGTTATTCCCAAGGACTCACATCAGCCCTTCCAGAAGCATGTGCAGATGTGATGATTGGTTTAGACCTTCTTATACTGGGGAGACTAGTTTCCTTAGATATCCAGACTGCCTTGACTTTCGGTGAAAATTCAGGACAGGAGTCCAAATTGAGTGTGGTTGTGAAGGCCTGATTTTTGTCCTAGAGCTATAAGATTTAAGATGTTTCTTCCTTTGTTTTCTCTCAAGAATAAATTGTGTACCTTGCCTCCTCATTCATTGTCCTGAAGAAGAGTTTTTCCTCCCATTTCTCTTCCTCACCTGATACATAAGCAAAGAATCTATAATCCAGTATTTGAGACCAGATTCTGGAACTGAAAAGAAGGAAAGTTCTCACCAGACTGGAAGGCTGTGCATTGACAGCTGTCTCACACAGTAGATAGGCATGAGCTGCACACCAAGCAAGAAGAACCCATAGTCTAAAGATTCTTTCTCACCTCATTTCCTCCTCCAGCCTCAGCAAATCCATGCCTGAACAGAAGAATAACATTCCCTCCTCTCTGACACTATGCAAAGAAAGGACAGGAGAGCCCAAGGCATACCTTATTTTCATTACTTGGCCTACACCCAGACACAGTGGTGTCAAGATTTCTTGGTTGCTTGAACCAGGTTAAAAACATCAACCTGCCTTGCATCTACTCAGTGCATTCTAGCTCTGATGGGCACAGACAGGTTTTTGGGTTTTTTTTCTTTAATGAGAATGTATCACCAGTACAAACGGCATTTGCACAGCTGGCATGAATATTCCTGCACCTGATGCCACCTTACCTCATTTAGCAGAACAAGCACATCATCGTTCTGTTTAAAATGAAGTCTGCCTATATAAAAATATTTTAGAACAGTTAAACTTTTAAAAACATAGCCTAAAAAAGCCAAAACGCTCTTGGGTGTTATTGGTGCACATTAGTCATACACTGCCATACCACTGCAACCTGAAGGTAAAAGGTGCTTTTCTGAAAATATAATAAGCCCGTAGTGGAGGTGGACAGAGTATGCCAATACATAGACCAAGTCTTAATGATTTTACTGATATTAAACATAAAGCAATACACAGAGTAGAGAAAGGYAAAAAATAATCATTATATAAGGGAAGCATGGGAAACTACTTTAGCTCAGCCACGCAGGGAGGCACCAGGAAAGGTATGTAAGGGTCATGGCATTATTGAGCGACATGCTAGGAAAATAATCATAATGAATGAGTATAAATGCAGCAATATTGCATTTGTCAAGGCTAGGGTAAATAATGTTCTTCGTACTACAACAAAATACAGCCTAGTAAGTTTTAGATTTATAAAAGAAATAGGAAAGCCATTGAAGTTTTGAACCTAATCTGGATCTCAGCATCTAAATTGGAAGTTGCCAATCTGTCACTCCTTAGAATTTCAGTCAGATTATGATGCCATGAGGGCTGCTGGGAAAACATACAAAGACATTTTGCTGTGGCTGCACATAGCTGAATATCCAGAGCACTGGCATAAGGGCATAAAAGTGGCAGAGAAGCAGAAGGAGACATCAAGGGAAGTTACTGAGCAGTTCTTGCAGTGTGCACCATGGTAGGAAACATACAAGCATGGGTCCTCAGTCACTGTCCTGATTATTTCCCTTGTTTCCTCTGAAATAAAACTGATGCCATGGACTGATAAGACTCCATAGGCTGGATCCAACCTCTGGTCTTTTAATAAAGCAAAGTATTTTTATGAATAATATCCCATCAAGTCGTCAGATGGCCACACCAGTTATGTTTTGAGTTAGAACCTGAAAATTCAAACTTCAGAGTTTAGATTACTGGTATATTCTCTGTGTTCATCAACATTCTGTATCTGGATACAATAGGAACAAATCTGCACAATAGACCTAACTACAGAGATTTGCACATAGTCTTTCCTCTGAAAGAATTATTTAGGGAGATATTACCTCAAATATATTTTGAATGTATTACTGATACTGAATTTATATTACTTTTGGTCATCTCAATCTTAGCTGTAGATCAATAATTTAATGATTACAAAATTATAATCTTCAAATTATGTAATAGGTTATATTTTTAGCTTTAAACACTGCATAAAGTGTTATTTATATTCCATTTTCAAAAATACTTTAAAAAATATTTAGATAAGCTATTTAATATTTACCAGTCACTTTCAATGTCTTTGTTGATGCCATCTAAATCCATGGTCTATAAATTTAGAAGTCAAATAAATCAGAAATTTTATTTTCTCAGATTCTTTTTCCGTTAGTGTCATCAGTCGCAAGTCAAGTTCAAAATTAGTGAAACATGACAACAAGATTGAACGCTAGTATAAGACAGACTTCTCACACCATTTTCTGTTCATTACACATCACATCACAATATACAGCATTGTAAACTCTACTTRTGTTTATTTTGGCTGACTTTTAATCTCACTGATTTTTTTTTAAATGTTGCCAGAACATTTTACCAGCCCCTCCTTTACTCTTTTTATAAGTGTACTGATAATATGCATCTGAAATATCTGTCAGGTCACTGGTGCAATCTTCCATGTACAGTTTCTTCTTCTACAGAAGGTTATATTGTGTTATTATCATTCTGTATATTAACTTTGTTTATACATCAGCATCCTAATTATTGTTGCTTTTATTACCAGTATTGGCACTATTATTATTTTGTCTGTGAAACAAAGAAGGATATATCTGGAGGCCGAAGTCAAACCTCTTGCAGATTCACTCAAATGAAATTTGTGCACTACTTCCCTTCAGAAATGTGTACTGTCATATGCAATATTCATAATATGGATAGATACTTCATATGAGAATAATTTAATTGTCTGTTCTCCTCAACCATTTTTTAATGAATTCCTAACAATCTGAGGGCAAGCTGTTGGAGAGCTATTATTAAATTTCATATTTGCTTTGCAGTTCTCTTCGCCAATGCTTCATCTATTTAGGAATTTAATGACATTAACTTTCTCTTACAACTAAAAGCTTTGAATATTTGTTGTTTACAAAATGTGACGTTTAAATTTCACTGCAGATACTTGTTAGTCATTAAAAAAAATAATTACCATTAATAYATATTTTTATTTAAATGAATTTTTCCTGTCAGGAAAAATATTCAAGCCAATAGGAAATTTGAAATTGATAGCTTAGCAGGCACTAAGAATATTTTAAAATCTCCAGCAAAATTATTCTAATGGTGTTAAAATTTCTGTAGGTATTAGCTAGTTCTTATGTTCTGTAAAAGGGACACAAAAAAAATTGAATGTTATTCACTAGATTATTATTATTATTATTATTATTATTATTATTATTATTATTATTATTATTATTATTATTATTATTATTACTATATGCAACTCTAGCTTTCCAACTTTTATTCATCTCTTCTATAAACTAAATTGACTTAAGCTTTTTGATATCAATTCCAGTAAAAGTTTTCTAAATATGAATGAATTCTCATTTCCCTCTTTGGACTGGTTCTCTTCTACTATGCCATTTCACATCAAAATGAGCACTGCAGCAATGAAYACTGAGTTTTTAAAATGTGTCATCAGTGTCTTATCCTTCAAACAGTTGTGTGTCTTTCAGGTATCTCTGGTAGTTATAGAGCAATGCTTAACTTTTTCAGTATTTTCCATTATTAGTCAATTAAAACTCTAAGCATTTATAAATTTATTCAATGTGAACATGTATTAAATCCATGTATTAAATACAAATACATCAGTAAAATTAACACAAAGTCTGCAAGCTGGTCTCAGGAGCAATCAATACATATCAGGAGATTCTCAGTGGACAAGGGAAGGGCGACACATGTCATCTATCTGGACTCCTGGAAAGTCTTCGGCATGTTCTCCACAAAATCTTTCTCTCTAAATTGAAGATAGATTTGCACAGTAAACTGTTTAAATGCATAAGAAAGTGATAGGACAGTCACACCCAGAGGGTAGTAGTCAAGAGCTCAGTCCCAACAGAGATCAGTGGTGTCTCTCAGGGATTTGTATAGGCACTGGTGTTATTTAATACCTTCATAGACAGAGGGACTGAGTGCATYCTCATCAAATTTGCACATGACACCAAGATGATTGTTTCAGTTGCCAAACCTGAGGGACAAGATGTCATCCAATGGACACTGGATAAGCCTGAAAAATGGGCCCATAGGAATCTCATTAGATTCAACAAGGCCAAATGCAAGGTGCTGCACCTGGGTCAGGGCAATACCCAATATCAACAGGGGCTGGGGATGAACAGATTGAGACCAGCTCTGTCAAGGACTTGGGATGGATAAGGGGTTGGAAATTACCCAGCAATCTGCACTTGCAGCCCAGAAAACCAAAGATATTCTGGGCTGC
Source organism: Cardinalis cardinalis (assembly GCA_014549065.1). Classification (NCBI taxonomy): domain Eukaryota; kingdom Metazoa; phylum Chordata; class Aves; order Passeriformes; family Cardinalidae; genus Cardinalis; species Cardinalis cardinalis. Next base: position 7,246,401 of record JACDOX010000027.1, on the reverse strand, counting down.
ATCAAAAGCAGTGTGACCAGCAAGGCAAGRAGGAGATTCAGCCCCTCTGCTCTGGCAAGACTCCCACTACAGTGCTGCATCCAGCTCTGGGATACAGCAAGTCAGAAATTGCTCCATTTTAGGTGTTGCAAACTCAGCCTTTTGGCACTTAAGTGGGGGCTTAGATAACAAGACTGTCTGCTCACTACGCGTAGTTTTATCACTATGCAACCGTATGACTAATACAGAAACTTTTCCCATAATGGCTGTTTTGTCTTTTCAGAAACTTGTATAATTTTGATAGATTTTCCTGAATATAGACACCTTTATTTAATCTAAGTTGCACTTTAGTATTCAGTATTTTTATGAATATAAGGAAAAGAAGTATTTCACTGACTTTAGGAACCTAAATACTTATGAGGATCTAGCTCATGCATAACCAATAGCTCATTAATGATAAAATCTGTAAGGTTGGAAAAGATCTTTAAGATCATCAATTCCAACTGTTAACCTAACACAGACAGCACTAACTAGTGCTAGTCCACCACTAACAGGTGAAGAAATCCTTCCTAATATCCAATCTAAACCTCTGCTAGTGCAACTTGAGACCATTTCCACTTATCCTATCCCCTCTTACTTGGAAGAAGACCAACAGCTACTTTGGTATAAACTCCKTTTAGGTTGTTGTAGAGAGTAATAAGGTCCCCTCTGAGCCTCCATTTCTTCAGACTAAACAACCCCAGCTCCCTCAGCCACTCTCCTCATAAGACTCATGCTCTAGACCCTTCACCATGAAGGGCAGCTTCATTGCTCTTCTCTGGACACGCTCCAACACATCAATGTCTTTCTCATAGTGAGGGGCCCAAAATTGAACACAGGGTTTGATGTGCCACCCCATAATATGTGATAGTTGCATTTGACACTTTACAAAACTAGTGGCAGTTTGGTATATTTTCCTAAATATGTAAAGGCATGAGCTGTTGCACAGCCAAAACCTCCTCTGGCAAGCTTCAGAGGAGCAGAGAGACACAGTGAGTATTGATGTCTATGAACTTGGAACATCAGTCCTGGGATTAGCACATGAGTAGTAGGTCATTTTTCTATGACTCATTTAGCCTAGAACAAAGAAAGTCATGGGTACAAGGAATCCCATGCATAACTTCCTAACTGCATGCAATTTTACTACAAATCAACTACCTTATCCATAAATGTGACAGTCCAAATGAGTCCTTTTTGAGCTCTTCCTCCTAGACAGCCTGGATGCATGGCAGTCATCTCTCATTGAGCTGGGATGTCTCTCAAGGTTTCTTCTCAAGGCATAGACCTTTCACCAGTGATAGATCTTTGGGGGAACCTAATTTAAGTTCTCTCTGTAATGAACACCAGATGGCTCTACCTTTGACCAGGAAAGCCTCAAGGTCTGAGATACCTTACCTGAGAACAGGAGATCCTTTCTTACTCTAGGAGGAGAGACCTGCTATTTAAAACTGATCCTCAGAAAGTGACTGACGACATGCTGAATTAATAGAAACATTACTAATCATGTAGGTATTCATTATTAGTTATTACAAACTTTGCACATATTATCCTGCAGAAATAAGTTGTTGACCAAGTCTGGGACGAAGTATGGATCTATCTACTCCTAGACTCCTCTCTGAAAAGGAGGAGGATCCTTTCAGCAAGGCAGTTCTTTCAAAATTTTTTGATTCAGTRGGAAGACCTTCGTTGTCTTTTTGCATCTCTGATCTCTGTAAATTGTTCTACCTCAATTCTATCTCAACATTCCTTTCTATGTTTCTCTTACATAGTAACTGATAGCAAACCTTGCTATCACACCTTAAAGCACCCTTTCATAAGCTCCTTCTAAAACCACTTTTGCTAATACCTTTGATTGTGATTCTTTGATAAATCCAAACCACTCATTCGATAAAAAATTATGTACTCAGTAGGCTCCTAAATCAGCTCCTAAATCAGGACTCACAACACCTGTGACATATYCAGGGTATCACTTCCTTAGTCCTGCTGGATATATTATTTCTGATACAATCCAGGATGCCATTGGCCTTTTTGGCCACCTAGGCAAGCTGCTGGCTCATGTTCAGCTGGCTCTTGACCAGCACCCACAGGTCCTTTTCTGCTAGGCAGCTTTTTCAGCCATTCTTTCTCAAGTGTGAAGCACTGCGTGGAATTGTTATAACCCAAGTGCAAGACCTGGCATTCACCCTGTTGAACCTCATCCAATTGGCCTTATCCCATTGATCCAGCCTTTCCAGATTGCTCTGTAGAGCTTTCCTACCCTCCAGGAGGTCAACACACCTGCCCAACTTGGTTGCAGGCTGCCTGAAGATGCATTTAATCCCCTCCTCCAGATCGTTGATAAAGATATGAAACACAACTGGCCCCAATATTGAGCCCTGGGGAACCCTGCTAGTGCCTGGCTGCCAAGTGGATGTAACTTCATTCACCACCACTCTCTGGGCTTGGCCATTCAGGCAGTTTTTTGTGCAGTGAAAAGTGAAACCATCCAGCCATGAATGCTGTGGAAAACGGTGTCAAAGACTTTGCTAAAGTCTAGGGGAGACAACACTCACTGCTTTTCCTTCATCCACTAAACGGGTCACCCCGTCATAGAAAGAAATCAAGTGATTCAGGCAGGACCTGTCTTTTCTAAACACATGAAATTGAGCTGAACTTCAACTGAACAAGAATTCAAGTATTCTTAGATTTGTTGAACACTTTTTGTAAGCCCTAGTGMTATCCTTCCAAGTGCCTCCAGGCTAGAGGAGAATGTAGGCAGAGAGAGAGTGGGAAACATATATTTGAAATATTTTCTATATTTGCGTGTGTGTTTGTCTGTGTGCACTGTCTCCAAGTGTGGTTATATGCCTGTTAAAAATAAAGCAAGCTGGGGTTGTAAACATCTGATGAACACATCCACTATTTTCAAAAAATCACCCATATAACTGCATTGTGAAGCTGCTCATGCAGTGTTTCAAAAAAACCTCAGCACAATAAATACTGTGTTGTATTATRTCAGGTCAATAAATACAAAGCAATGAATTATTAAAAAAAGAGCACTTTATAGGAATTATGATGCTGGATTCATGTTGCAAAGAAACAAATTATGTATCAGTGCACTCCATAATGAAAAAAATCCCCAAAGTTTCATTTTTCTCAAAGAAAACTGTTTTCTTTGCAATAATTGACTGACCATTTTTGTGTCTACCTATGTCTCTCCCAAAATAAAGATGAGAAATAAAATGTCTCCCAAAATCCTCTGTAAAGGTAGTATTTTTCAATAATCTCTGCTTTATATTTTTTTCTTTTTTAGGGCCAATTATGTGAGCAAAAGGAAGACTAGAAACCACAGAGAAACTTACTGAGTCTCTTTATAAACTCCAGACATAAAAAGAATTTCAATCTTTTCGGAAAGATATTTTTCAATCAAAAAGTATGAGACTCCCAAAAGAACACAAAATTTTCAGCAAGGCATGGGGTTTGCAGCCCTATAGATGGGCAGCAAGACTATTCCAATTTAATACACACTGAGTGTGTATTAAAAAGCAGATCAGATACCATTGCATTTTGTCTAAGTGACATTCAGGAACAGTTCAGCTTTTTCACTCATGCAAGCATAGTTCTCATTAAGAGAGGTCTATCAGATTCAGAAAGTAACAGCCATTAGCACAACACACACTGCTCCCACCCACCACCTGCAGTCCAGCTGTCCGTCTGTCTGTTCCTCTGTCTGGAAACTTGCTGGCATGCTCAAGTGCTGAACCCACTGCACCCTTTGGCCAATGACTTAGCCAGCCCTTCCAGACTCAGAAGACAGTATTGGCATTTACAATACATGTCCTGCTGGCTGTACCTACTTATGCACAGAACCCTGGCTTTGTGCCACAGCTCTATTCTAGTCTTGTAGGCCAAGCTTAGCCCTGGTTTAATGACTGGAGCAACTTCAAAGACATTGCCCTCATATGAGATATACTTTGCTGAAGGGCTCATGCTCACCCCTTTTCTTTCAAACTCCTCTTCTTAAGCTTTCCATCATTATCTGCTTTTCATCCTCATGCCTTCCACATTCTTAAATTAAACCACTGGCTTTGCCATGTTTCATTTACAACAGCATGAGATTCTCATTATCTTTGTAGTAGGACTTACCCCATCTTGCATTGCACATTCTTTCATCTCTGCTCCTGATATATTGTCTGATGTAAACTCCAGGGTGGGAAGGTCTGGGTTTTAAATCTCTATGAAGTCCTATTTGAAATTAAAGTGATACATACATATTTAATTAGAATATGCATAAAAATAATTACCAATATTCTTAAATGACCTGAATACAAGATGTTCTGCTTTTAGATCTAAACTCTTTTTCTTCTCTAAATATAAGCCCAGACATTTGCATCAATATTTTAAAAAGATTTGGAAGAGAGTGTCTCTAAAAAGAATCTTCCAAATAGAGATGTTTATTCATGGCAAAGTATTTTATTCCATTGTGACTCACACTTTGAAGCTGAACAAATCCTCCATGTAACAGAGTAGGAAAGGACAGAAAGTTTATTGGGATCCATACAACAACCTTGTACCTCAGTATTCCAGCTGGAATTGTCTGTCTACAAACTTTTCTGGTCAGATACAGCAGACTCTGCCTGGTTTGAAAACAACCAGAAGAACTGAAGTCCAAGACAAAATGAAATTTCCTCAAAGTAAACCTTGTTGTAAGATGCTAAATAAGACTCAACACAGGGATACAGAGGCTATACAACTGCTGAGTGATATCAGAGTAGAATGATCTCATGACTCTCTGAGAAAAGAGCAATCACAGATTTGCTTTCTATATAAAAATATTCAAACACATTCTAGTCATGAGCACACAAATGCACTAAGTAAATGAAAGTTTGGATAGACAAGTCCTCAGATAAGGTGTGAGATTGTTGAATTTAGATCCAAATCTAAAAAACCAATAATATTTGCTAAATAGGTCCAGGGAAGTTTTGTGGAGTCATTTCACTTATTCTCCAAAAATATTTCCCTGGGATAATGCAGAATTAATCGAAAAGGATTCTAGGCATAAGAAGATTTAGTAAAACATAAACAAAGAGAAATCAATAACAATAATGAATGTATTAAGGAAAGAAGCCTAAAACTAGGTAAAATTTTCCTCATGAAAATGAAACCTTCACAAGAAAGAAGACCATAATCTTTCCCCCACCCCTTAAATGAAAAAAAATAAAGAGAAAGACCCCTAATGGGGAAACAGATGAACACAGAAGAGTAATAAAATAAGAAAAGGTCAGAAAAAGGCCCAAAGAGGCATATCACAGGTGGATGGGCGGCTTCTATATCTAATCCTGCTCTACTGCAGCTATGTTCTGCCACACTAAAACTGAGGGAACAGGGAGGATAAAGGCAGGAAATAATTTGTGTTGGATGTGGTTGACAAAATACACTTTCATAATGGTGTTTTGAGGTGAATTGGCTGAATGATATTCAGGGGAATGGTTACGCCAGCTTTGCCCAAGGGTTTATCTAGCCCAGTCTCCCATCTTCAGGTAGGTCCCAGATGCATACCTAGGTAAGGCTGAGTACACAGGTATATTTTCTCATGATGTTCTGCTACCTTAGGCTATTGATGTCTTTTCAGTAACCCCCTAAGGATCTCTCTTCCAAGCCTTTGTCCACTTTCTCTTTGAACCCAGGTAAATTTCTTGCATCCACAATACATTTTTGTCCTCACTGATCGCAGAAATAGTTCTTGGGTTTTTTTTCCTTTGTTGGTTGTGGTTGTTGAAACTTTAATCCTCATAGYTTCACTTCATAACTTCTGTCTTTTGCGTTGGAAGAGACAGGGAGCTGTTATGGTCTAACAGCCCTCTCTCTGCTTCTCATATCTCTAGCTCACCTCCTTTTCATGCTGAACAGTCATAATTTATTTGTGCCTTCCTCTTGCAGATTTTTTTCCACACCTCATTGTCCTTTTCTGCCCCTACTCTTTTATTGACCAATCTCTCAGCATCATAAGTTCTTCTTCAATCTTCAGTTTTGTTTCATTTTTATTGCTATGGATAAAATAATGTTTTCAGCAGATTTTCATCTCTTTTCAGTAGACTTTTATCTCCCCTGTTGTTCTCTGGATGTCATAATTGCGTTGCACACACAATTGAAAAAGAGAAAAGTCATTCAAAAGTAAGCATTCCTCTTAAATTTGCAAGAGAAGTGAAAGAGGTGTTTGAGGCTTTTTATGTTAAAAAGCTGAGAAAAGTTCTTTCAAGCACATCATTTTTCTCCCCACTGCGTATTTGTCATACTCCCACATAAACTTCCATTACTCACTGCCCAAGACATTGAACTAATAACTCATGTACCCTCTCACCCTGGAGGTAAGTCACTTACAGCCTTCTAGCTAAGCAGCATCTTTCACAAGTTGGTTTGTTGTTTCATAGTAGTGTTTGTTGAAGAACACTTTCTTTGCAATACAATAAAGTAAAGAAGAAGTGAAGAAGTAAACCATAAAGTAAAGAAGTGGAGAAAAATTGCTTACAGTATAAGAAACATCAGCTCTCCAAAAGAAGATTTACTATCCTCCCTTTGAGAAGACTTAATCTCCTCATATATTCACACCCTAAAAATATGCAGAAGGGTTTAGATAAAGCAGGTCCTGCTTGATCAACCTGATGCCCTTCTATGACGAGATAGCTCACCCAGCGGATGAGGGAAAGGCTCTGGATGCTGTCTCCTTAGACCTTAGTAAAGTGACATAATTTCTCACAGCATTCTCCTGAAGAAGACAGCAGCCCACAACTTGGACAGGTGTATCCTTTGCTAGGTTAAAAACTGTCCGGATGGCCAGGCCCGAGGAATGTTGGTGAATGGTGCCTCATCCAGTAGGTGGCCAGTCACGACTGGTGTCCCCAGATCTTAGTGCTGTGGTCAGTCTTGTTCAACATCTTTATTGATGATATGGATGAGGTGCATCCTCAGCAAGTTTACTGACAACACCAGGTTGTGCAGGAGTGTTGATCTGCCAAAGGGTAGGAAGGATTTGCAGAAGGATCTGGTAAAGCTGGATCAGTAGTCTAAGGCAAGTTGTATGAGGTTCAACAAGGCAAGGTGCCAGATCCTGCACCTGGGTCACAGATATGCTACAGGCTTGAGGAAGAGTGGTGGAAAAGGACTGGGAATGTTGGTTGACAGCCAGCTGAACATGAAGGCAGTTGAGTTGTCACCCCTGGAGGTATTTAAAAGACGTGCAGATGTGCTGCTTTGGGACACGGGTTAGTTTCTTGGCAATTCTGAGTTTACTCAGTTGCACTTGATGTATAGGTACATCAGTTATACTTGATGCTCTTAAAGGTCTTTAGCAACATTAATGACTTTGTGGTTCTCTGATTCTATTGGAGAGGTGAGAATGTGTTTCATTTGTATGGACAGATCACTTTTGGGGAACAGAAATGCGGTCAGAATGTACCCTCAGTGTGTCAGACAATAGCTGCACTGAGACCTGACTGACTGTCATCTCTTGAGACCTGACAGGAAAAAAAAATTAACAGGGGTGACATTAAACTAACTGAGTAAATCATTGAACCTGAAGTTACTTTCCCCATTTACAGAAATCAAAACAGACTTCCCAAACCCCAGCAGCCAGCCATTTACCAGTTTCAGCAGAAAACTTATCTTTCCAACCTTTCTTTCACCTGTATTGACCTTAGGATTGAACACTACCAGATTCACAATATAACGTAATAGGTTGTAGCACTTATCAGTACTGTATAGCTTATTTACATATCAGGGGACAGCTTCAATGAAAGCTACTTGCTTGCATTATTGCATTTAATAATAAATGCCTTTTTCCTTCCTGAAATGGAAGAAAGAATCTGGTTGGTGATGTTTTAAAGCACCATACTGTATTGTTGTCATTCTGTGTGCCACAATTTCAGTTGTTTTTCTCTTAATTATGAAAGTGTCATTAAATGTGACTTTAAAATATTTTTAGATTCTCTGATCTGAGCCTTTTACCATCTTAGATAAGCTCAATATATCTGAGCTGATAGATCAAGGGAATCTATTTAGTTGGTTTAAATATTTAATGCATTTTTTCCTGAACAACACCACAAGGTCCTATGAGGCAATGCCCCATTTAAAGAGAATATGAGAATGTGTCTAAAAGATYCAGAGAACTACAATTAAGAGGATTGGTATGGATTTTGTGTGATAAACAGATGTTATAAGTGGAACCTAAAGCTGTTACATGTATTCAGAATGTATATAGGGTGGAGAAATAATCAATCRATACCTTCTGATTCCGGTGCAGTGCATCTTTTCTAAACAGACTATCACTGACCAGCTCCTGCCTCTCAGATCCCACTTCACAGCTGCACAATAACACAGACTATTTAATTTGCTTTTCTAAAGTGTGTAGTGGCTGGGCAGAAACATGTGTGCTCTTTCATATGTTATTGCACTTGTCTATAGTTCTCATCTTGCAGGGCATTTTTTGTTATACATGGCCTCAGACAGTATAACTAATGTGACTCATCCCTTTTTTTCCTCACTGTTTCCCTAAAATCCCTTAAATATTACTATTTTTACTATAAATAAATAAATAAATATTTATTAATAATATAAAATAAATAATAAATATTTACATATTTTTATAATGAGGAGCCAGACCACATCATGATGATATTAATTTCTCTAGACAGTGCTTAGCTTAAGGTAGAGGTATTTAGGTTGATAATTTGTAGATTCTTGTGGTGCTGTAGAGAAGGCAGATATGTGGCTGAGTCAGAGGTCACTAAAACTGCTACTTGTGTGCTACGGGCATGCTCACAGCGCTACTATGGCTACTACAGCAAGTCCAACTTGTGTCGTCCACTGATTCAAGGCTGAACGTGGGACATGATTTTCCATACTGTTTAATTGGAATCCTACTGCCTATCCAACTTTTGCACATGCCAGCTAACACCCTTACAGCAAACATCTGGGCACATTTTAAGGTGTTAGCATGATACAGGGAATGTTCCAAATGTCTAGTGCAAATAAGGCTCTTCTGTCCAGAGGAAAAATGATATTGGTTGGAAAAAATTTGTTCATTTGTAATTTGCTTTCAGAAATGTATTAGATACCCAAGGTGGTTCCACGTGAATGAGAGTGAGCACAAAAGACAGTGAAAAAGGCAAAAAGCTGATGAAGCTGCTGATGAAGCAGGCTTGCTTCCACTCCCAGAAACAGCTCAGTGACTCAACACTGCTTGTTAGAAAGCTCAATAGAAATCCGACCTGCCATTTTCAGAGGGAAAAATATACAAATCAAGGAGCTAAAGTTAGGGTCACATATAAAGTCATCAAAGTCATCATCAAAGTAAAGACTGGCCTGTCATTAAAGAACTTTTGCCTTCCCAGTTCTTTCATGAAGCGGACAGATAATTGAAGTGTTCGATCTACTACGGTTAAGAGACCTGAACTAAACAAAACACCTTATACCAATCCTGCCCATTTATGTATATCTTACACTGTTCTGCAGATGGATTTCTCATAGAAAACTATTTGTGTATGTATATAGTATATCTGAGTCTTCAGCTGCTTAATAACACTATGGACATGGAGTGTGCAAAACCCCAAAATCATTAACTAAGCCTGTATTTAGAAAATAATACAAAAAAGCCATTTGATTTTCAGTGATGCTTAGAAACAGCAGCTTGAAAGGATAATACAGTCACCTTCACAACTTTTGCAACATTTGGCTTTAAAATTATCTCTTTTTCTTTCTCCCTGATTTCCTTAACTTCAAACTCTGTCTGCCAGCATGAGTGCTCAGATGATTGCCTCTAGCATATGCTCCTCATGCTTCAGTCAAACACATATTGGCAAGTTTACTTCATGGCCAAAGAAAAGTACACAGAGTGAGGTGCAAAGCCACATCCTGAAAAATTCAGATTCAGAACATAAATCTAGATGTCTGTTGACACAAAGTCAATTCTTGTCTTAAAAATAAACTGTCTGGCTCAAGCTAAGTTATGAAAAATAAAAAAAGTATTTCTAAACTTCCTATCACTTCTACTTGCTATGAAATTTAGACAGAACACAAAAACAAACAAGATGAAGAACACATGAGTATTCTCATCTAAGCTACTTTCTTAATCAACAATTTCTGTGACCTGAGTAGTCAAAATCTGTCAGTTTTCATGGGTGCCTTGCCAGTATGAGCTGCTGTAGCGAAAGACTGTAATATTTTTACAAGAGCTATAGCTGTAGAAATCAAATTGTTGTATTGGCCCAAATATAAGCTTTCTTTAAGAGCAGACACTTCTGCTTCCCCAATATCTATCCATCCCTAGCCCTTTTTTTTCATTTTAGTCCCCTCTTTTATTACCTAATATTCATACTTTGCTGTCACTCATTTAACTAGGAAAAATTTTCCTTTTTGTGGTTCCTCTTGGGAGAAATAAGTATATTCCTTTCCTCCTAACTGTTCCATCCTGAAGAAGGGGTGGGAGAAGAGATGGAAAATATAAAATATTTTCCTTTTCTGTTCCGTTCAAGTCAAAATTCCTTAAAGATGCTGTTGACTTCCCCTGGTTTGACTTCACTTTAGATAACTGTTTCCTTGATCCCTTCCCATCTGCTTTTTGCCCTCTCTGCTTCTTCAAACTACCCTATTTCTTTTTAAAGCAATTCATGACCTTGGTTTTTCATCCATTTTCAATTGTAGGAATTGGTATTCTCCTCTGCATTGTACAGGTTTTCTGTTCAGGGGTTGCCAACTGACCCTTAGTTTAGCCTAAATCCTTTCAATGCTGGTTTTGTCTTCTGCTTTTTACACTCCTTGATTGTGGGATTCACTTCTATCTGATATTAGAACTGTAAAGTCAGCACAGCTCTTTGGGGAACAAAAAAAGAACTTCAATTTAATTTTAAGACTCACGTCTCAATTTCAAGTTCAGAACATTACTAAGTTTTTGTTTGAGGCATTTTTAAGGTAAGGTGTTTCAAGATACTTTGTATGGACAGCACTGTAAAAATTCAATTTATGGGTGTATTGTAAGGTGAACTCCATCTCCTATAAAGCCCCAAACACAGATTTTGCTTGATCTACTTCTATAATGGTAGATTTCCTACCAATTTTTGCATGACTCATGTAAGCTTGTGCCTTTCACATAAAGCAAACACATCACAATCCCTTTTTGATTGTGTTTAAAGGGTGGCAGAGTTAACGTAAGAAGCCAATCAATAGCTTAGTGCTTTAACGCTAATGGGAGTTTTGCACATACAAACATCTGTGAAGACACACAACCCTGCACTAATATGTAGGGTATTATTGGGTCTTAATTTGTAATTGCTCCTAATTACAGTCTAAGCTAATAAGCATATATTTACAAATGAAGGAAGGGTTTCATGTAAACCAAGAGTCAGATTTACTAAATCCTCATCTGGTGCACACAATTTTAAATATCTATATAACACTCTATAATACATCTAATCTATATTTTTTTTCCATGTAATTGAACATTCGATTCACATTTCTAACCAGTGTAATATGATACAGTAAGTTCTCTGTAGATAAATGCAAATGGATGCACACAGGAGAAAACAATTCTAACCTTACATACGGAATGATGGGCTCTGAGATAGCTATAGCTACTCAGGAGATACATCTTGGGTAATTACATATGTTTCTGTGAAAATATCGACTTAATGATAGTAGCAGTCAAAAAGCAACTCAAATGGGATGACTTAATGGAAAAAAATTCAGAACAAAACAGACAGCACTGTCATGCTATTGCATAAATCCGTTGTGTGCTTTTATCTTGAATACTGTGCGCTGTGCGACTCCCCCATCTTAAAAAAAGTATATAAAAGAACTAGCAAATGGAAAAAAGGAACAAGGATRATCAAAATGTGGAATTCTTCAGCCTGGAAAATACAACAAAGGTCTGCAAAATTATCATGAAGAAGATGAACTCAGAATGATTTTTCATTGTCTCTTCTAATATAAGATCCAAAGAATCTTAAACAAAACTCGCACAGGAGGCTAGAGCAAAGAAGTTTTTCATAGTATGGCTAATTAAACTTTGGAACTGTATTGCACCAGACATTGTGTATGCTAGACATTCACAGGAATTCAATGAGAGAGCAGACAAATCCATGACTGGGGAGAGGAGAGAGAGGGAGAGAGAGAGGGAAGAAAACCCAACATCAAGAGCTATCAAATATTAAGATACTTTCTCTGGCTCAAAAAATCCTTTAGCAGTAATTGATGGGAGCAGGGGGAACATATTTAAGAAGCTTACCTCTGCTATTCCTATGGTAAGAAACAAGATAATGGACTAAAATCTTTGGATCTGAACCGAATTATGGATTTTATGTTTTGGTTTTAATAATTTATTTCTCTTTGACACAGAATTACCATTTTTGGTATATATTGCTATTAGTGGAGTTTTTGGTTTTGGAATTTTTTTTTCCCTAGCATTGCAATTATATATTTAGCATTAGAATCTACTAAGGAGAATTTGCCCATTGTCCCTTAACATCTAATTTCCACAAAATCTAATGGAGTTAGCCATCTAGTTCACTGWATTTATAAACACCAGTTATCATCTGTGTGTAACTTTGATAAATAACATTAAAAATGTTCACCATTGTTATCTTGCAATATTCTCCTTAAAGTGTTGTGACCGTAGTCACAGGGGTTTTCAGGTGAAGGAAGAGACGAGAATGTTGACTCCATGATAAGAAGGCTTGATTTATTATTTTTTGATAAATATATATTACATTATGACTACACTAAAAAGAAAAGTAAGGAAAAGGTTTCCTCAGAAGGCTAAGCTAAGAATAGAATAGAAAGAATGATCAAAAAAGCAGCTGGCTGAGCAAGAGCCAGCTCTGCCGCAACTGGTCAGTAATCCAAACATCCACAGGAGACCAATCATGGATCCACCTGTTGCATTCCACAGCAGCAGATAACCATTGTTTACATTCTGTTTCTGAGGCCTCTTAGCTTCTCAGAAGGAAAAATCCTAAAGAAAAGATTCTTCACAAAAGATGTCTGYGACAAAGTTTATTTGGTCTTCCTGCAATTTGCAAGCAAAAAGACTAATATAGGCATCTGATTCAGGGTGCAAATGTGTTAACAATTTAAGCACAGAACTCTGAAAGGTTAACCAGTCTCACAAGGATGCTTAAGCTAGATAAATAGTTAATAAAAAGAAATACTTGCTTCCAGTAACCTGCATTTAATGATCACAGAACTTAAGAAGGAACCCACATTTCTCATAAATTGCAGGAAAATTTATCATATGTCACTGGTTTCTAGACTAGTTTCAAGTTCTTGCAAAAAGGTATGTAATGGGCTAGCTGTCTAGGTTGCCTCTAAATTTAATACATCCCTATAAGGGTAAATATGCTCTTCAACTTTAGACACATGGATTCTGTAGAATCATATGATGGAAATGTCTATTTCTATCTGCAGATGACAAAGGGACTGTCATCTGCAGACAAGTGTCCAGATGAGTGTCCAGCACACCCTTCCAGTGAAAAATACCACTCCTTGCATGGGGTCGCTCATCTATTGAAGGTATTTTCATCGATGATAGAAGGAAAGACACTGACTTAGGTTGGTTTTTGGTCTACAAACTGCAGTCTCTTGGGATGATTGCAAAAGGGTCAAAAACTTGACAATTATTTTAAAGAGCTTGCCAAATTCCAGTACATCCAGGAGAGCAGGAAGAAAATTGGGTGCAGTTCCTGAAAATATGTTAAGCTCGTCGTTTCGCACTCTTTTTCAGGATTATCAAAATTGTGATGCCTGTCCTGAGAGGCAGGCGGATACAGGAAAATCAAGACAAATTCTCAAATAACTGGAAACACCTTGCTTTGGATTGATTTTCATTTCTCCATTGTAGGCAGATCTCCCTTAACATTTAATGTACCTAAGCAAGTAAATGAAATTAGTCTTTTTGTTGATAGATTAGGCTCAGCACTCTTCTTTCAAGTGACAGTAGAATATTTTCTGTGAAAATGTTATTCTTTTTTTTTTGTGTGTGTTCTTGTTTTGGGGTTTTGTTGTTTATTTGTTTGCTTTTAGTTCCTTGTTTGGGTTTTGGGGCTTTCTGTGACTTTTTTTGGTTGGTTGGTTGGGGGTTTTTTGTTTGTTTTTTGTTTGTTTGTTTGTTTTATTTCTCTGATCGGAGTTTGGGGATTTTTGTTGGCTTTGATGGTTAATTTTTGTTTGGTGGGCATGTTTTTTCCTCTTTTTTTTGTTGTTTTTTTGGGGTTTTTTTTTCCTGATTGAAAAATTTGCAGTACTGGGCAAAAGCTTGCATCTCCAGGGCATCATATTGCTTAATCTGGTTAACTGAAGTCAGGACCTGGACTCACTGAGTAATATCCAATAGTTTTGTTTCTGTGTAATTACCAGAGCAAACTAGATACAGATTAGCAGAGAGGCCTCTAGAATGAGATATTATTGCAAATAAGCCATTTCTATATTATCCTTTTTCAGACATTTCCAAATGATTTTGTCATTGTTCCAAGTAAAATTAATTGCTATGTTTCTATGAAAACTCTGCTAGTTCTCATGGTTCCTGTGACTTGATAATAATTGCTGTGGAAATGTCTTAGGGCAAACTGTTCTTAGTAACCAAGCGGGAATTTAATATGCAATGGCAGGATACATAATAATGACTGAAGAACAGTGCTGTGGTGTGAAAGACATAGCGTAGTTCTCAGGAAAAAAAAAGACAAATTGAAATTCAGAATATGGTTCTGAGTAGCATACCTTAATTCCACACTAAATTTTGACTATATTATATTCTGATGTGTTGGAGCCTGAACTCTCTCTAAATTTAACAGCAATTGTTAAAGGCCAATGATTGTGTATGTTTCAGATGAAAAAAATATTTTCTTGTTTTTTCCATTTTTTAATCCTCTTTTACCTGTATAGCTCTTCTTTTTATTCCCCTGCATTGACAGAGCATGACATTATCCCTGAGCAGGAAGCATCATCAGAAATCTGATTGCATAATTTTGAGAGGTCTATGATGTCAGGAAAATCAAACCTCCAATACCATTTCTAGAGAGAGGAAGGAATCACATACTATTCCATTCATTCCAAGGCAGGGAAAATGACCCAGTGTATAAACTTGAATCCATAAGTCAGGGATTTAAGGGCTATATCCAAAAAAACCAAAACCGTTCTGAATCACATAATTTAGCAACTAACATTAGTCACTTACTTTATGCTGTGATCTGTAGAAAATTAGTTTGTCAATTTATCCCTGCTTTCTTCTGTGTGGTGAAAATACACTACCCTACTGCTATAGAGCATCACAGACACATACCCATCATCTAACGCTTGTCTTAATTTAGTTTCACAGAGATATAGAAATCTAGAAAAAACAGGAGGCAGAGGTAGTAGCTATCTATTTGGACTTTTTCCATGGAAGATCACAGTTCATGGACTGTTTTTTAGCCTGGGGATCCCGCTTGGCTCATCTACTGCTGCTCAGGAGTTGTTTTCAACATGAGGTCCTAGTCTGTGGAATGCTGAAATAAAATCTTCATTGTCCTGGGCCTATAAGCTGTTTATTAACTGTGTTATAAAGGGAGGAYGCAGGATGGAAATGCAGGACATATTTGCAGAAGGTTTGTCCCCAGATTCCTTAGGGTTTTTGTGGTTTTGTTGAGTTTTTAAATTTTTTTCCCTCAGTAGAATTCTTTTAAAAACATTTTGCTTCATTATTTTAATATTCCTTCCTGCATACAAAATTATTGAGGCATGTGGTAGATTGCAGAATGCAAGGAGTTATTCTGATCAGTACTGAATGCTGAAGTTACCTACAGCTTCTGATAAGAATACACAAGAGATTATTTCTTTTTCATTGTGAAAGCAGCTGCATTGAAATTACTGATCTCCTTGCCTAACCCAGATTTATTCAGAGGAATAAAATTGTAATCTTTCTCTTCTAATGAGAGAGTAGAATGCTGTCCACATCGTATACTAATCCATTTTAAAGCAGGGACACTGTGTATAATTTTTTACATAAATAGAAAAAGTAATCTTATCTACTGCATATCCTCCTTTCAAGTGTTGTGCCAGTTAAGTCAGACTAATGCTGTTGACAGAAATTTCTCCACTCAGATGAGAAGGAAAGATGAGAAGAAGCATTGCAATGGTGATAGAAAAGCTTTATATAATGAGACAAATCCCACAATCTCCAGGGAGCTCATTCAGCATGGAAACCATTTCATGTTTCTTTCATTATGAGAATGATATTTTAGCTATTAAAAGTACAGAAGTCAGATTGTCCATGAAGTCACTTTAATAGGATGATTCTGAGTGGGTTGCCATTTGGTTCTGAAAGCAAGAGGATGGAAGCCTATTTTTTCCAGCCATACCATGCTTCAAACAATTCCAATCTATCACAGACTTTAGACCCTCTGATTGTATAAACCTGTCAAGGCGTCAAGGCATTACAACATAAACAGCACAATCTACCAGAGCTGCAAAGCTATTATTTGGTAGTCTATTTAGTTTCATAGACTTTTTCCAATTCCCTGACACCTTAAACAAAATATGACAGGCATTTGTACTATGTAGTATACAAGAAAGATCACTTTGTGGAAAAAAAACCCTTATCTAGGGGCTTTACCAATGAGGAGAGAAAAGACAAAATAATGGAAACTGGCAACACTTTGTGATAGTTTGTATTATTTTTTGAAGTACACAAGTAAGGTCATAATTCCTCTGATCTTTGCAAAGATATCTTTGCTGTCCTAGCTTTGTTTTACACAAGGAGGGAGGCTGCCTATCAGAGACATATAAAATGACCTAAGCTACAATAAAGTTGAGACAAATAGAGTTGTTTGTTCTGAGGAGTCAATTTTTATTTTTTGTTGAAGACTTTTCTTTTATTCTGGGATTTGTTTTTCTCTTTTCTATCCTCTGTCTTTTTAGGTATTACAGAAGATCTTGTTTCAGTGCACAGTCTGAAATGTGGTGTCATATACACTGACATGTCATCCTGTGCGAAGAGGGGGTACTAGATAATCCTTGGGAAGAAAAAGAAAAAAAATTACCCTGAAGCTAAAAGCAAAACTATCTTTGGCTCAAATATCTATTTTCTATACAGTAATTATCCTATGTAAACTGAGCTCTCCTAACAGAAAATACCCCGAGGTGAGTTTTAAACACAGCATTGTAGTTCACAGAACTGGATCAAATTTCACAAAAATAGACCATTAACGAGTCTCCCCGAGTATTAACTTGAATAGCACAGGCTGATCACAYGGGAGAGCATGCTGATACGAAGAGAGACAAGTATACTTTCAAGGGACTGAGATTTGAAATATTGATTCAGTCACATTAATTGAATTTTTGCCTTGAGAAGTGATTACAAAAATGTTTCTCCAATATTAATTTGTATCTGCTTTGGATAAGATTAACATTAATTTCTTCACCAGTCCCCATTACTCTTTTACTATTCATTAGCATCTCCCTTTGCATGTGTAAGAGACCTTGATGAAGCATGTTTATTCATAGACTAACCTTTTTAAATAATTCTAACAGCTCTCTAACAGAAACCTTCCTGGCATGCTGAATATCTCATCTTTGTTTCATTATTCAATCCTTGTGCTCTATCCTCCACTTGAGATGCTGAACATGAATCATACTGCTCTTCCTACTGCTCTCTTCCTCCCACTGAAATGTCCTCTGTAGCCTGATCCCACAGGATAGCTCTGTTCACAAAACACTGCAGCAAATTGTCTCCTCTCCTCCCAGAGTCCAAGACAGTATAATTTCTGCAGAGCTTGAGAGCAATTATTGATTTATGCTGTCCTTAGTTCATCACATATGTTATCATGCTTTGATTCATTGTTCATTTACCTCTTATTAGAATATTTGGCATGAGCTAGTCTTTGATGAGAGCTCTAGGGGCAACATTTTATTTTTTGCTTTGTATTTAAAAACTTGTGACTATTTTTTGAAGACAATAGGCAGAGAAAAAGGGGAAACATAAGAAAAGGAACAAATCAATTAATTTCCTCTTTCTTTGCAAAATTTATATACTTATTGCACCCCTACTTGCTAGTTTTTAATGAAAATACATTGCAAATTCACTACAAAAAACTTATTTTAAAATACATAACACATACATGCAGTCAGGTTTCTGATAAGCCCTCCTTCCACACCAATTATATGTAGCTGCCTCCAGCAAAATGCTGTCATCCCTTGCATTATCTTTTTGTATTTATCTTGCTATAACACCTAAAGGCCCTAATAAAGAAGGTTTTACAAATGCAAGGTCTGATTCCTACTCTAAAGAACTTACACATTTTAATTTTCCACCCTAAAAATAAATGTGTGGACTATTTCTTTCCTTTTGCAATTAAGTTTAGGAAGAATTTCAGAAAAATGCATTGATAGTGCACTCAATTTTCACATATCTGGAAAAATAATCTATTTCATGAAGGAGAAAAAGTATGCCTTTATGTAAATTATATTTTTTTTATAGTCAAGCAGTATAACTAGACATTTAAGTAGCCAGAACTGCAATAGCTATCACAGAATTCAAAATAACGAGATTTGGTTACTAATACAAATTGTTCAAAAACGGTTTTTTATTTTTAATGGGGAAAGAAGCCTTTATAAGCCTATTTTTTTTTTCTTTTGAGATGTTAGGATATGTAGGGTAGGAGAGACATGTTACCCYAGGAAAATTCAGTATTTGGAAATAACTAAATACAATTATTAAAATATGCCTAAATAACAGGTAAACAGGAGGAGAGCTAGCATTTCAAAATGGAAATATTTTCAAACATTAAATTAAAGTTATTTGCAAAATGGAAGAAAAATTCTATGTGGTGAGTGTTTTGTGGGAAAAAACAAGGAGAACCCAGGGGACTTATTATTTTGTCTCTCTTATTAGACTCATCTCAACACACAGAAATGTACATCTCTTGTTCCTATTAATACAAATATAAACACTAACTTTGACTACTAACCACCCACAATCTCCARAACACATTCATTTTTCCCGCTGGATCTGTACACTATGCCACCCAGAAGACAAAGATGAGTAAACCTAGGCATTTTGTTGTTTTAAAAATGAAGCAAATGGAAACTTTAGTGAACAGACAGGAAGCAAAAGTACTTCCATTGGCTAATTAATTGACTTAAATTCTGTTCATCCTAATATGCAGTAACTGACACAGCTTTTCCACCAGTTTCAAAAATGCTGACTTCTGAAGAAGGAATTCATAAATTTCATTAGGCCATTTATTTAATTTGCTGTTTATTTTCAACTGATGACTGAAAGCGGCTTCTACCAGGAGGAAAAAAAAAAAAAAAGACCTGAGGAATTTGATGCTTTGGATAGCCATGTGTAACTCTCTAATGGAACAAGTACTTCATCCATGCCCCACATACCCCAAGGCCTGGGTATTTAATACGTCTTTGTTAACACAGTCCCTGACAGCTGTGATGCCTGTGGTGAGATGCTTGAAACCTGTGGGGTTAAATGCAGGGCATCCTTTGTGTTGGGAAAGGTGAGCAAGAAAGGGCTTGGTTTGCTGAAAGTTTCTCTGAACCCTTCACAGCCTGAATGGAAGACTAAGGTCCTCACAGTGTTTGTAGATGGCCTCTGCCTGCTTAATCACCCACTGCAGAATTTACATTTTGCCATCCTGAACTACAGATTTCTTGCAGCCATTACTTAGAGCTACTGACAGCTAATGTAACTTTCTTCAGTTATTTTTTCCATTCCCAGAAGGGGCTTTTCCAGGGTAGTACAAGTATACTTTGACTTTTCACAGACTTCCTCAGACTACAACAATTTTGGAGCTATGGCTCTTCAGTSTGGAACTGGCTTTATGTCTAAAGCACAAGAGAGCTCACACCATGCAAAGCAGGTGGTTTTTGCAGATTTCTGACATCAGGTTTGTAGGCAATTGTTTTCTTTGGTGGCTTGCAGACTTTGAACTTACAAGCTTTTAACTTGTAGGTACACATTACTGAGGGATTCTTTTGGGCAAATATATACTGGAGACTTAACTTTAATTTTAACCTTTCCTTTTATGAATGGAATTCAAGCATGTAGCAGTCAATTTTCAAATCTCTGTGTAGGTTTTTCAGCTGCAAGACTCACATTAAATTCAATCTGCCATATGTTATATTGGCTTGCAGGCTGCAGAGGTTAGTTTCATGATGTAACTTACCGCAAAAATTGTTTCAACAGCTCCATCTTTTGAGGAAGGGCAATGATTTTGGACAAAGGAAAGCTGAATAAAGTCCCCAGCTAATCCACATTCCTGTCTCATCTTGTGTAATGTCTTCAATGAGTACAACATTTTTAAGCCCCTTACCTCACAGTCACACAAGAATGAAGCAACAGGGCGACAACAGTGTAAGCCACAGTATCAAGAATGTGGAGTGTCCAAGTAAACATACAAAAAATGTAAAAGGCATTGCGTCTAAAACTTTGTGAAACAGCATATAAGGATGTATAATGATACTATTGTTGCTTTATTAAAGTAATAGTGTAATCAGCATTGTTTCAAATGTCTTTCAGCACTACCTCATCCACAGGTAGGAACTGGGATGAAGGATTAAGTTTCTGTAAAGGGAAATCTTTATCTTTAGGATGAAGAGCCAAGCTTTTTTTTTTTTTTAATCAACATACTTCGTGACACTTTCTAAATAAATATGACAATAATGCTGGAAAAGACACTACTCTCCCCTCTGGAACTAGGGAATTATTCTCCCCTCATGGAGTACTAGGGAATACCAAAAAGTATGATAAAATGTATTCATAATACCTATATGTAGATAAAAAAAGTTCTTGCTCACAAAGTTATTTCAATATTTGTAATTGCCACCTAGAAGCAAATGCTGAAAAATGTTCACACTATTTTTATTTTTTGCTATTGACATAAAAGATGGTGTAAAAAGATTTCATATCATGGCCTAATATCACTTAAGAACAAAAGGAAATTTCTTGCATTTTTCACTGGATAATCAATGGATGGATKTCCCTGTAGCTGAAGGAAGAAGTCTTCTTACACAGTACACAGGGGCACAGGATGGTAAGAAGGATTTAGTGTGGAACAGAAAAAAAGATCATCAAGCTGAAGAGATACTTTGCTACCACCTACATCTCCATAATTCTGAAGGAGAAAAAACAGCACAGGATTGAGCAGTGGTCGTAGGACTGTCCTGGCCAAGAAACCTCTGCGCTGTAAATCATTACAAAACAGAAAATTCAGGAAAATTTAAAAGAATTTAAAATTTTCTACATCTGAATCAAACAAAAGACAGATGTCTCACTTTACATTAGACATGAACATGCAGGTTCTAGATACTCAGACCATCAGAGTGAGGATTACATGTTGTATTTTATTGTTTCATGAATTGGGCAGTATCTTCTYGTCATAAAGAGGAATTGAGAGGCAACTGTAAGCAAAATATGGTGGTGCTATTTGTACCACTGAAATGACTGGATAATGGTTTGTTAGGCTTCATCTTGGGAGAGGGAGAAAAAAAGAGAGATGCTTTTGCTGAAATTTAAAGAAAACTTATTTTTGAAATTAACTATTTAAAAAGTCAGTGACATTGAAAAATTTTGAAAACAGACCAAACTGGTTTTGGAATCTGAGCATGCAGAAGGTTTCCAAGTTCAAAACCAGCAAAACAGTCAAAATGGAAAAGGAAGAAAAATAAGAAGTGGAAAGGCAACAGGTGGAGTAGGGGCTGCAGAACTTTGGAGGTTTGCACTTTGGATGCTGGACTCCATTGTTCAAATAGCTGTGAAATATCAACTTAGAAGATGCACTCCATCATAAATCAGAACCAAAGTCAAACCTGTTTTGAATTTACAGGCTACAGAGTGGGWGAACAGCAGATATTCTTCAACTCCTCTGTGGTCTGAGAGCAAATTGGAGAATACAGT
This sequence comes from Cardinalis cardinalis, assembly GCA_014549065.1. Classification (NCBI taxonomy): domain Eukaryota; kingdom Metazoa; phylum Chordata; class Aves; order Passeriformes; family Cardinalidae; genus Cardinalis; species Cardinalis cardinalis. The sequence continues at coordinate 7,224,473 of JACDOX010000027.1, read as the reverse complement.
TATTTTCCACTGAGGAAATTTTAGGCTAAATTAATATATAAACACTAATTCAAAGACAGCATTAGAGGTATTGAAAGCATCTTTACAGAATTAGAAAGAGTTTGAGAGTTGTGTGTGTCCTTTATGGACTGTTGGGAATTGAACAAGCAGAAATAAGGAGTGTTGCTGCCTTCTTTTTCAAGAAATAAGGAGTGTTGCTGCCTTTTTGTTCAACTGATTTCAATGGGCATTTGGTATTGCAGGCTCTTAAGAAGTTGCCATAGCCCGCGAGGGATTGGAAAGTGTATATACAGGAAATTAAAGAAAATAAAGAAAAAAGCAGATCACTTTTGAAAGAGAAATCTGCAGTCAGCTACATTTTGTAGAAGTATTTAGGAGGAAAGGCACTACAGTTTTCTCATATGCATTAGCTGAAAGTAAGGAAAGGCAAATGCAGTGGTATCTGCTGAGGCTTGTGATCCTCACATCTAAGGCAGATGGGTTCTTTTCCAGGAATTTAATAGTTCTTCTGAAGTCTTTCCAGAAGGTGAGAGAGAGCAGTAGTATACAGTAACAAAGGAGTTTTGACAAAAAGAAACTCTGACAAGAAGATTTGCTTCCAAGGCCAAACAAAAGAGATAACAGTTTCTACATTTATTTTGCCGATGGAAACCAGACCTTCCCCAGGGGCTGAAAAACTGTTTACAAAAATTCATGGATTCCTTCCTCCCAGGCCTGGCAATGACTCAAAGCATGCATGGTGTCTCCTTCAATGAAGGCTTTCTCCAGGGTCTCTGTAGAGTCATTTCTGTTTCTCTGTCATTCTTTCTCTCCTCAACTCACTGCTACCTCACTTCCTCTCCTTCTTCTCTAAAAAGAAAAAAACTGTAATAAAATACAAATAAAATAAAATAAATAAATACAGCAACACAACACATTGTGTTCAAACAATGTTTGAATGTTTCAGTGATCATCATTTTAACCATTTCACATACCTGAGGCAAGCAGGAGTAGGCATTCATTATAATGTGCTACCAGGCAAAAGAGAATGCAAAACTAATAACTTAATAATGAAAGGAGTATATGAATATGTTTTCCTCGTATAGCTTTCTATTTTCAGATAGGAATAATATTTTTACCTTACTTGTTAAGAAAGCTAAGCTTATTGAAAAACACTCAATTTAATGCCACTCATAATTATTTCACCTTTATCTAAATGTCCTTGAATTTTTAAGATTCTGCATAACAAAACAGGAATAGTATCAGGCTACACACATACTGAGTGAAGTCTATAAAGATAAAATTTTATGTCTTGTTGCTGCTATGCAATAAATAGGAGATACAGAGTAACAGGAAAACCTGGATTTGGCCCACAAAAAATAATGCAATATAAGTGTAAAAGATTAGCTGGGGAGGAAGAGGAGGAGAAGAGGAAGTTTTTTTCCAGGAGGAGACTTTATATTGGAATTTTTAGCCAGTAGAATACTTTTATGGACATCTTTTCAATTCCTGAAAATAAGGGTTGATAATGGAAATGCTGACAAACATTTTGGTGTTCATAGGGTTGTAATATCCTGTTTAATGCAACCAAAATTGCAAGGTATGCTTTTTATCCTTGTCTGCTAAGAAGGCAATTACACAAGCATCTTTTTGAAGTAGTTTATAATATGATTAAACAGGCAACAGTAAATCAACTGGTGATTGAATCCTCAAGAGAGAATGTATTTCAGTTAAACTTGTGTGTTACCATACTTCTTTATATTTAAAAGCCCTATAAATGGGGCACAAGATGGTGTGATATCACTCATCCTAGACTCAGGTTGAAAATTAAGGTGTTCCAAAAGATAAATATTCTATTTTTGTTCTTTTCCTACTATCTTAATTTTAATGTTTACAGAATGTGATGAAAGCTGGTTGTATTTGCATTTTATTGAATCTTAGGGAAGACTAAACTTCACACATCTGGTGAAGGCAATCTTCTAAAGTGTTTGCTTATGCAAATTAAAAATAAGATTTTACCTGCTACATTTCTAAGCAATTTATTTGTGCTTACAACTGTAGCTAACAAAGATTACATTTTTGAATCCATATAATTCAATTTGTACTTTAATTCATGTTCCTTTTAGCATGTTTTGTTTCTATCCACATAGTCCTATGTTCATAAATATAAACTAAAAAGCGCTTGTTTGCAAAAAAAAAAAGTGAAATAGCAACTCCCATAAATAACAATTCTCAATTCTGTATTTCTTCTCTGACTAGAAACTTCAGACAGGAAATTTGCTGTGAAATTCCATACTTTCAGAGAAGTTTGTATTTCAGGATTATCATTCCAGCTCAAATATGTATCATCCATTAATCTTCTTCTATGGGTGAAATGATGAAAACTAAAATATTTAACTTGATGTTTAATATTGCAGTCACCTTGTCCTAATTGTTGCTGTCTCCTTTGAATGGTCTTCAACTCATGAATGTGTTTGTTAATGCAACATCCAGACCTCTAGGCAATGCTCCATGACAACAGCATCAGGCTACCCTTATACAGATTCTCCGACCTTTTTGAGCTGTAAAGTAAACATGCACCTTGAAATCAATTTAGCCTAATTTATTTATTTGCTGTTCAGTTGTGCTATCAATTTATATTCTTCTATCCTCAGACTACCAAATCAACACATCTCCATACATTTCAAAGCCTATCTTGGTTAAATGTCATCTGAGCACTTCGCTATCTGTAGCTGATATCCACCTCTGAACTACTGAAGATATGCAGACCCAGGAGGTCTTCTGGGGAGCCTCTAAGAATCCCCCTTACTGCCCTATTATTTGCTGCTTATCAAAAATCTCCACTGAAAGTTCTTCAGCCCCTTTTCAATCCATGTATCAGTATTCATACCCGAGTCTCCACAAATTAATCTCAGGGTTAGATTTTGTGAGAGATTTGAAAGCTTTACTAAAATCAAACTACAGTGCATCTGTCACTTCCCTTCACTCACAAACTTAAAAATTCTGTGCAATACAAAGCAAATAAAGTRAGCCTAGTATGATTTATTCTTTACAAATCAAGCTGTGTATTGCTCATGGTTATCTTTTAGAAAAATTAATTAGACTAACAGGGCAGCTATTGCCAACAGTCAGAATAGTATAAATCTCCCGAGGACAGCTGTTCCTGTGAATTGCATCACAAATTGAGAAAGTAGGCACTCTGAGACTTCAGGAACTGAAGGGAGATAGCAGAGAATAGTTTGCAGCAGGTTTAAATAATAGGATCACTATAGACATAGTATTATGCAACCTTAAAGTTTTTGAACTTAAAAAAAGAAATTAAATTCCTGAATTTGAAAGAGGTGCAAGGCAAAATTCACTGCAGCTCATTTCATAAGAACAGAAAGTAGAGAAGTGATGMTTTATCCTAGCTGAAAATTAGTTAGTAAACTTGAATTAGAAAGAAATCTCTCAAGYTATCATTGCAGGCACAGGAGTCCGTAGGTTTGTCCAAGAGTTGCTAATGCACATCCTAGGATAGGTAATTAAAAAAAAACCAAAAGTGAGTTCACATTTATTCATCTTTAAAAACTGTACATTTTAAGATATGAAAGATGTCAACCTCTTATACAACTCTGTTTATGTATATGTCTGAGTCACATGGGATTTGTACAYAAGTTAATTGAATTTCCAATGAAATTAAATAGAGAAATGCATCTCAGATTAAAATTAAGCTATAAATAGTCATACATCAAGTAAAAATTAATGTCTTTGCTTTCCTTTGTGAAGCTTTTATCAGCTCTTTCCTTCAGCTACTCAGAGTCCCTCACAGTGAGAGCCCTGCCATGAGTGTACTGACTACTTGCAGCAATTTTGTGCTATATAAACCCAATGATGATGCCTCCATTCCATTGATCACCTAACCAATGAAGACATGGAACAGCATTAGCCCTTGAATTGTCCCTTGAAGAATGCAGTTTRTATAGCCATTCATTTGTTCAACCCAAAGAAATCAGTTACTATTTGAAATCTTACTTTTGCAGTCCATCTCCTGAGGGCTAAGATTAGTTTCATTAATGTTGCAAAGGATTTCAGAGTGAAAAGAAATCCAGATCCAAACTTCAGGGTTTTTTTCAACATAATTCTGAAGTCTACTATGTCATTGTCAAACATAAATATCAATTCAGGAGAGAAGCAGAAGTAAGAGACACACCAAAAYAACTATCATTATGATTAGATTCAAAGTTAGAGTGATTTGCACATATGTAATTAAGACTGTTTATAGGAGTAGTTTCTGGATTTTAAGAAATTAATCAAGTTTATAAAAAAAGTGGACTCATGAATCTTTGTAGAATTCAAAGCTCTGTTATGCATTTGTTATTTCATCCCTTAACAAATTATTTGCTCATTTGTGACAGGAATATTAAAGCAATTTACTAGAAGGACAGGGGTTTTTTTCCTCTTTTTTAGAGTTTTATCCAAGCAGTAGACTTTGGCTAATATAAATTATCACAGCTCAGTGGTTACAGTAGCTTTTACAATTTACATTAGAAGCCTATCGAAGGCAAAGTTTTACATAGTTGTGGAAATTTTAAAGTCATAATAATCATCCATTCTTATACTAGCTGTGTGTATAACAAAATGCAAATAACATAATCCTAAAGTACTACCACAGTAGGAAAATATGGAATTATTATGGAATCACTGCGGTGCTTAAAGTGGTGAACAGGTTTTGCTTCAGCTCAGGGCAAGAATTAATTTTTCAGGCTTTTCAAAATCTGAGCCTCTCTGTATTCAAATGATAGGTAAGGTAATGTTTTGTGATCTTCTTCCTAATTTCTCAGAATCAGTCTTGGGGGAATAAACTCTATTTGCTTTTCTTACTTTCCACTTCAAGTAGACTTCTTCCAGTCCCCTTTTTTTTTTTTTTCTTCAGATGAATCAGACATTTTTGTATCAGTTTGAAACATATAAACCCAAAAGACAGTACAAGAGGACTTTTTAYTACTTTAGCTGTTGAATTTTCCCTGGCAGAATGCTATGAAATTGTAACATAAAATATCAGCTGCATCAAAGGAGTCTGTTTTAGAAAATAAGTTTTCAAACATCACACAGTACAAAGGGTGATAATATATAATCCAGCTCACTCACCAGGTCAAGGAAGCTCAGGATGTGATGAGCCCAGGGTGGCTCATCATACTTCCAGCTGTAACTTATGTCATTCATGCATATCTATATAAAGTATTTCCTCACAAAAAACTTGTTCCTGTTAATGAAAGCTTCCATTTTACTTCTTCTTACTAAAATATAAGTAGAAAGAGATGAGATTTAGAACSCAAGCAGAAAGTATCTGAACACCTACCACAGTCCAGGGCTAACTTTTTTGGGCTTTATAATTTTGAGAAAGCTTTGGTGAGCAGTTAGCATATCCTCCTAATCAGCATAATCATATATGATCAGAAGCTTATTTGAAAACCATATAGCTATGAAAATAGCTACATGCCTCTAGAAGAACTATACAGATCCCAAACATTAGCTACATCATCAGTCTATGACATACTGGCAGAATCTCTTATTTGTTGAAATCCTGACTTTGGTGGGCTCTTAGATYTCAACTTTGAACCCTGTGAGTTTGCATTAAAAGACAAAGAACAYTTCACTTCCACAAAGAGTGCAATTATTTTCCAATATGTCCATTTCATATGTCCATTTCCTAATGCTTCTTCCCTGATTTCTCTTTTGAACATTGACAAATTGTCAAGACCCATAAAGATAATGCATATTCATATTKCTACATAGCCTTGCAATTCTGATTGATAATTTAATGTTAGAATGAGAATAAAATCAGCAGTTTTTYTCTTCTTTTACAGACAGAAAGAATAATTTATCCTGTTTTTTTGAGAACACATTGAAGATCAACAATGTCCATAACCTGCTAAATTAAACCATGAAGATCCATAATAGAATGTAATCTTCTGTAAAATATTTTAACAGCAATATTCTGCCCAACTGAACAGGAGTCTATCTGTAATTTTCACCTGTTGAGTTACAATGTCAAGTAACATGGGGCAAGTGGAAAATCAAAATAGTCACAAATGAAAGTGCACCTATGAGGGGTCAGACTCTAATTTTTAAATACCAGTTGAATTTCAACTACAGAATTGTCTAGAGCTTGACCAATGGGCTTTYCTGGATTTTCACATGTACGACAGGACTACAATTAGAAGTGACTTTTAAGGGTCCAGTTTAGGCAAATGAAAAGAGGATTAATTTTCAACAAAGATGTTGGCATCAGAATAGTTATAATTTTTAAAACCTTTTTGAAGTCAATGGAGAGCAGCATTTCTCCATCCAGTACTTTTCTGCTGTTTTCCTTTCAACATGTAGGAGAAATTTCTTGCAAAATGGAGGCAGTAGAGGTTTCCTGTCTCTCTAAAACAGAGACAGGGAAACATTACCTATAGTTCTGTCAAGACCTATGTCTCCTTCAATCAGTCACCTTTTATCTGGCTCCTTTTGTAGTAATTCATTCTCTAAGGAGATCATGGCAAGAGAAATAACAGATATAGGAAATACTTTGCAGTCCTCCATCCGAGGACAAGGAGGAGAAGAAAAGCCTCTAGCAAAAGACTAGTTGGCCCATATGAAGACATACATGACCACATTAGGCTGGAAGACTAGTAGGCGATTCCATGTATCCATAGCTGAAGTTTCCTGGGGATAGAAGTTTCTTTTCCACCCTGTTGTTTGCTTGTTTTACTGAATGTAGAAGACASTTAGAAGCTTCAGCTTGTCATTTCTAACACCATTACTAGGGAACTCACATTTCTTCTAAAGCTGAAAGTTACATCACCATATTAGKCATTCATTCTTAGTGGCCTTTATTTTCATTTAAATTGCTCTCTTCAGGAGCAATCAATTTGCATATACAGCAAGAACTACACTATAAAATTTATATTAATACCTAAAAACCCCATGTGGGTAAYTCTAGTGTTGCTGGCAACAGGTTTCTGTGTACAGCTTTGGTCTGGGCTAGCTACTGCTCTCCCAGACAGCACCAACACATGTTATGACAGAGGTGCAAAAAAGGGAAATACTCCTTAGCCAGAGGCTTGACGACAGGGACTATGCTTCAGGAGGTGACACAGCTGAAACGTGCAAAGCTCAGGAGGCCACAACMCCTGCCCTTAGAGACAGCAAATGGCCCTCAGGGTGTTTTTCTTGTACAATGATGTATGTCGTGGGTTTATTTATTAGTAGCGAGTAGGTGTGATGGAGAAAAGTAGCTGTCAGGATGCAGCATATGCCAGAGTCTCCACGGGGCCATGTGCTATGGAGACCCCCATGGGCGCTCCCCACCAGGGCAGTGCCTGGCAGCCAGGTCCTGTCCCACTGCCCTGGCCCTGCTGTGGCACTGCTGAGGCAGGTCTTGACTGACCAGAAGGTCAGGGCCCCCATGGKGTCCTGCACTGTGACAGGATCAGGGGAGGCCTCAGGAGACCAGCAGGTACAACTGGACCATCACCCGTGGCCCTGCAACAGCATCAGGAGAGTGCCATTGGAGTTTAYTCCCACAAACATTTATTTTCATCAGAAATTCAACATTATGCGGTTTGCTTCCTCAAGATATGAAATTGAAATGGATAGAAAAGCCACAGCAAAACAAAACTGCTGACATTTCTGCATGGCTGTGCAGCCTTCTATAAAAAAAATAAAAAAGAAAAAAAAAGCTATTTGTTTTGAACATGAAGTTCTATGAGTTCAAGCAAAGATCATCATAAAGGATGTGACCCACAAGATACTAAAATTGTCTCCGGTCTCTTCTATTAGCAGCTGAAGGCCTCCACCCTGAACAGTTTTCAGAATGACAGTGAGCGATAGYAAAATTAGTAAAGAACTGACCTTTCTTTATATCCTGGTTTTGTCTGGGATAGAGTTAATTTTCTTCCTAGTAGTTGGCACAGTGTTTTGGATTTAGAATGAGAAAAATGTGTTGATAACACAATGATATTTTGGTTGTGGCTCAGCRGTGCTTACTGTAAGTCAAGGACTTCTCAGTTTCCGATGCTGCTCCAGTGGGGAGTTCCATAAGAAGCTGGGAGGACGCCTGGGGCAGGTGATGTGAACTGGGCAAAGGGATATTTCATATCATAGGCAGCATGGTATCAGTATATAAACTGGGGGGAGTTGGTTAGGATGGGCTGATCACTGCTTGGGCATGGGCCGGCCATCAGTCAGAGGGTGGTGAGCAATTGTACAGCGCATCATTTGTTTCTCTGGAGTTTTCTTGGTTTTTTTCTCTCTTTTTGTTGACTCCCTTTTCATTACAATTATGGTTACTACAACATTATCATCATCATCACCACTAYGTTCAATTTATTTATTTAAATTATTAAACTGTTATCTCAAGGGGTTTAACCCTTTTTTCTATTCTCCTCCCGATCCCACTGGGCAGGGTGGGGAGTTTGAGCAAGAGGCTGCCTGGTACTTAGTTGGCAAATGTAGCTTAACCAAGCCAAGWCATGCATATGCCACACTTTTGATTCAGTCACTGAATGAATAGCCTGTGCCAACAGCAATACTGAAAACTATTAATCAGAGACTAACACTAGTCCTGCAGGTATTGGGGGTCTTATGAAGTATTCCTATCTAAAACCAAGGATCAGACATTTAGACAGGAAAGATTTGCGAACCCTTTTCTACTGTACTTAATTTTGATGGGCTGATTTATTTGACTGGTTTTTGTTTGGCTTTTATCAGCTTTTCTTGTGCCTCATTTGAAATATACTTTAATACATGTTAAAGCTATTTTAATAAATGTAGAATTGGCCTCTCAACGTAACTTCTTCCGTCCATTTGAAAAATCATAACTCGTGTAGGCAGATAGATGATGGCTACATGGTCAGTGACACTTCTATTCTCACAAACACAAGGGGAGCAAAGCAGCYGTTTAAGCAGAGGTATTAGACAAGGAGGATTAGGGACCCTTTAGGGAACCTTAGAAAACTCTAGCTTGTCCTCTCCTGAGTCAGTAAGAGTATTTCTTAAACATGAATTGTATTAAATCTCACACAGCTAAGATTTTGGTGCAAGAAGTTTCTTTAATACTTAAGGGTTTTTCTGACGTTACATTCAAACTTAGTGCGTRGATGTGAATAAAACTTCATTGACAAAAAAAATAAATGTGACCATAAGTACTTTCAGGTACACTAACTTAAAAAAATTCTTTCTATGAGTATCCATGGCTGTGAACAAGGATTATTCAGATGATTTTAAGAAGAGTCAGTGCTAAAAGAACATAATCCTGCAAAGTATTTCCAGGGCTTTTAGATTGTATCTACTTGCATATCAAAGTGGATAGCCAAAATTATACTGTGTCTTGACTGTAACTCAAATAACATGTCGAATATTATCATTAACAGCTGAATCATATCTAGGAGATAATTTCCAAGGGCAAAGATAGTTTACAGTAAGCTGTAATACCCAGCACTGAAATAGAGTAGGAGTACTGAAAGACTCCACTCAAGGTGGTAACATTTGGGTGGGCATAATAATTTGTTAAGCTATCTGAATTACATCACACTTGTTCATCTGAGAAAGCTGAGCATGGATCACAGAGAGTAGCACACTCTAAGTGACTGCCTACCTATAGCAATATATTTGAAGAATAAAGGTTTACTATTTCTACTGACCAGAATTTCAATGCTTACATTACGGCTTCATGAAGATTTATCAGCTGGCACTGTATAAATCCTTCAAGCATTTTTTTCTGCTATCCCCAAGCAAGCAGTGAGAAGTAATTATGTTACCTGAGAGAGGAAAAAATGAAGGTATGATAAAAGTTAGAGGGTTTGGTAAGGTTTTTTTTTTAGCATAAAAAATAAGCAGCAAAGAGCACTGCTTTTGCTGCTGCTGCGGGGTAATTTTGGGGGATTTTTTCCACACCTATTGTTCACCTTCCAGCTCTATTATCAGTTCAACTCACCTGTTAAATTCCTCTTCTGAAACTCATCTAAGTCCATTTTGCTTTAGCTTCAATACCAATTKAAGCTGCTGTTAAGGAATACCGTCATTTCAGGTAGCTCAGGGTGGGGGTGCAGATGCAGTGGAAGCTGCAGCTTGAGCACTCGGTGGCTGGAGCCCAAGGCAAGAGGTCATGAGCTGCATTTCAAATGGCTGTATGGAAAGAGACATCTGCCTTGGGAAACCTGGGGTTGAACTGGTGAGGAAACCTGGTCTGACTGGAGAGGGTGTGTGAGGAGCCAAGGGGGACATTTCGGTCATTGGAGCTGCCCTCTGCAAAAGAGTTTTGGTCCCAGTGTGTCAGTCTGGGGTGGTGGGAGTGGGACTGCCAGGGAGTCTCTTACCTGATCAGTCTGGGAAGTTTCCTTAACACTACCACACTTACTTCAGTTGAGATGAGCTGGTCTACTGACTTTCCTACAAGGAATTGGTTCAACATTTTCCCAAGGAACTTAGTCTCCCAAAATAACATTGCAATGCTTTTTGCATGGAAATTTCAAAACCCACACAGGTCAAAAACCAGAAAATATACCACAGAGAATACTGTGGAGAACTTCCCTGTATGGGCAGAAAGATGGACTGCTGGACTTAATGAGGTCTTTGGTACTGTGGCAACTTCTAAGAAATCAGATGAGATGYTGATATTCAGAGCTAGAAGTGTGATTTTAATTCTGGATCAGTTTGGGGTCTTCACTGGATATCTCTGCATGCACAGTGAACTACAGAGACATATATGATTGTATGTAAGTGTTTTATCAGCTGCTAATCTTCACTTGGTCAGTGTCACTACTTGGAGTCCTTGTGCTCTTAGGGAAAGTTGCTTCTGGAAATGACATTACAATTGCTGTAAAACTGAAGTAAGTCCTGGAAAACACCTCCAAGTAGCTCTGCTATCTCAGTCACTTTATAACATGTTAAATTATTTATAGTTCATAGCATTGCAGGTGGAAATTCTATTTCCATTGCATTGCAGTGATTGCTGATCATCAGGGCGATGCATAGCATTGTTGTTCATCTCTGTGGTAGAGATACATTTTCAAATATTCATAACTCTTTGGAAGAAACATTTTTAGCTGTGAAATTCTACACAAGCATTCAGTCTCTAAGTTCTTGTGTAGATACATGAACAAAGCCACTCATTGAAGGTGTTAGAAAAAAGAAGAGAAAGAAAAAGAGAAAGAAAAAGAAAAAGAGAAAGAAAAAAGAGAAAGAGAAAGAGAAAGAGAAAGAGAAAGAAAAAGAAAAAGAAAAAGAAAAAGAAAAAGAAAAAGAAAAAGAAAAAGAAAAAGAAAAAGAAAAAGAAGGGTTTTTAGTTGAAAAAATCTGTTTATTTCTGTCTCCACAGCTCCCAGGAATTTGTACATGAATCATATTCACTTGTATTTACTCAGAATATACTGAGTGTAGCTAGTATTTCTGCTCTAASAATTTGAAGAAGATCATGCAAAAAATTCAACTCATGCATGTATTCCGCAGAACCACCTCTTGAAATATGCCTTCCTGCTTTTTATGCTATAGTGATCTCTTTGGGATGTGCAATCCTCTGTCTTACCAAATCCTTTTTAGGCCTCTATTCAAATGCCAGACATCTTGGAAAAGACAGACAGACAACTAAGGTTTTGGACACTAATACAGGTAATCAAATGTCATACTATTACGAAAAGTTAAAAAAAAACCCAAACACAAAAACAATACAATATAATTAATTTTTCCTCGGGAAATTTCTACTCAGTTTCACTTGCAGTGCTGTTGGCAGTAGAGTGACAATTAGGCTGTACACATCCATAAATTAGCTYTTTCCTCATCCCTCTGTGTTTAGTTTGAGCCTTTAGCCTTCTAACAGCTCACAGTTGATCTGACAATCTCTTTATTCTCTTCAATACAGCAGAGGGACATGGCAATAGTATGATAGAGCCCTGGACTTCTCTAGTCAAAGCAATGTCCAGGATGGAGACATGCAGGGGCCTTGAAGCATCAAAAGATTTGGGGAGAATCTTCACTGATTCAGATTGAATGCCTGTTAACTTTTCCATGCAGCAGCAACAGCTCAATTGTCCTGTAAAGCAACTGTATGCCAACAATAGCACAATTCACAAAAGGAATTTCTGAGACACCTGTCAGCAAGTCTAGCAGTATCTAAATTGCAATGACATGAGAATTAGGCATCTCTCTGGACTCACTAGGAAAAAAAAGAATTTCCTAGTCCTTCCTGAAGAGCCAAATGAAGAAAGTACAAGAAAACATGACAGTGAACAGGGTGACAAAAAYACCCAGTTCTCCATAAAGTATTCAGAAAACTTTAGGTCATCCCACTGATGTTTTTCCTTTGAAAAACTGGTTTTAAAGCCACATATTTAATAGACACATTTCCTAAACTACAAATATAAATGTATTTTTAATTTCTCCTGAATAGTGAATTCAATAACCCATCTCATGYAGGCAAGTGTAACTGTATTACCAGTTAAAAATACAACTGGTTTCTTAACACCATCAGTGACTCTGGAGGTGTTTCATGGCAGTAGTCAAGCATTTTCCAGAGAATAATATATTTTAATATTATATTTTCTTTATTTTTCTGCTATCAGTGCATTCCCCCTCTTACCCTGAAATTCCATGTTTGAAAGTCTACATGAAATTCTCATTTCAGTTAACCAAACATTTTGTGGGCTTTTCATTATCAGTGGATGATGGAAAAAAATACTGACAGCACAAGGTTCTTGCCCTATACTTGCAAAAGTCAATATCATATCACCATAGTTATCATCTTGTCTTAACTTCATGAGCAATGTAGGAGCTCTACTTCAAACGTTTTAACACTGCACTAAGTCAGATTAGGAATATGGATGAACCTAAAGGGGTGGTGTCTCTTCTTTGCGAGCATACAATCTTAATTTGGCCCACGATTTTTCAGAAATAAGATRTTAATCAAAATCTATCACTTAGCTATTCAACATAGAATTGTATGTACACATTGTTTGATCTGTTTTGTTGGGTTTTTTTTGTGGTCTGTGTTCATAGTTAATTCTGAAAATTGCCACAATTTCAATAAAGGAAAAAATATATATGTATCAGTGATAATCCAAAGACCCCTCTCTTCAGAAACAAGCTCAAACTTATCTCACAGGATTGTACGAGTATCAACAATCATTCCTTTCTAATGCAGGAAAGTGAAATGCATTTGAGCAGATGTTGAAATTAAGTATAAGCTGTAATAATCCACTGAAACAAATCCTTCTAGGACATACCCCCACTCTCAGGCAGTCTTGTGTTTGAAYGTTGATCCCTGAATCCAAACATTATCTTGGGAGGCAGTGACTTCCTCTTCCCCTCTCCAGCACCCTACCGCTGTATCTTTCCTGACATCTTGTGAGCTCCATAGTTCATCCAGGGTTCTGCTTCCCTTGATCCAACTCTGCCAAGCCACATTTTCTTAGCATGAAACACTCAGATCCTTTTTGCATGTAAAGCAAGGCGGGGGAGGAAAACRAGCCGACGGAGACTGGTATGAAATTTACAGAGGGACAGGGGACAGAGGAGATATGTGCAAGGTAAGTGCGTAGACTCAGCAACTGTGATGGTAAMCAGCCACTTGACTGTACTGCTGACGTACCATAGTTTCATTTGTTTAGTGCTCTGGCTTTGCCTTTATTGCCTTCAGAAAGCAGCAGACAAACCAGGAACAAAATCTCAAGAAAAAACTTTTTTTTGTACATATTTTCTTAAGAAAACAATTGTTTACCTTGTTTTCATTTGAAAAACAACAAATCCCAGAGCTGTCTGAGAATGATCTCACATTTTGAGGTGAACTAGCATACATATACAGCATCCAAATCAAATTCCAGTCCAGTTCTTTAGATACACCTAGCAAACAGTATCATGCAAAGTGGGTGATAAAAGTAAAGGAATAATGAGAGCTTCCTGCTTCCTTCCATGACCGCATGTGCTAAATAATCTAACCACGATGATCTAAAYCACACAGAAGTATCATATATGAAASACAGAATCTTTAATGATTTGCCAAGCTTCAGAATTCCTATCCCACTTCATAATCCATGGAAAAGATGAATTTGYTCCTTTTCATGGTGTAGGCTAGTAGTCATGACAAAACCACAGCCAATAGCTCTCAGTTACTGTCTGAACAACTTCTCAAAACCAGTTCATCATCATCATGATTGTCGTGTTATCCAGGAMATGTCCAGAATACATCAAAGTGACTGACAAATAAGACCCCAAAAGTGAAGAAGGCTCAGAGGAGATGGAAAATGCATCTACAGAATTCAGAGTACGATGCAGGGTGTGACTACCACAGCTGTTACAAAGAACCTGACTTGTATCTCAACACCAAAGGGACTGGAGAGTGTCTTTTGTTTTAGCCATCCAACCGCTGAGTTAGTCAGCTGATGGTGTATTTCTCCCCAAGTTCATTAAAAGCTTTTGAATGTCTCTCTCTAAGTTAGAGATCCCCAGCACCAGGAATGCGAATAAGTAGTTTAGCCCAACAWAATGTATAAAAAATGGGCAACTATGAAAAGAATTTTGTAGTGAAGAGTGGACTTGAGCTGGCTTTAACCCACATAATCCWTTCAGGCAACTGGGAACACCCAGGGTCATGACAGTGAAAATATTATAGAACTCAATAATGGAAATTACATTGGTAGCATGATTGAAYTATGTATTGCAATTACTATATTTTGCTAAGTGTAACTTAGCAATTGTCGTTGTGATTTCAATATATTTTATACTACTCTGCTAAAACAGAAATCCTGTGTAGTACCTATAACCTACAAATAAGCAAATTTTAGAGTAAATTTTGTTAAACACCCTCCATGTGTTGAATATCTAAAACAACCTTGTCAGAGAGTATKGGACTCTGACAGCCAGTAATGACTTGACTTTAGGCCCAGTTGGCCATAAGTTCTATTCACTTCTTCCAGAACTCTACTATTCCAAAGTTTAGATGTAGTAAATTAAGGTGCGGGTAATTTGACCCATATAAAACTTTTTTCCCATCAAAGCAGTCTTGCAACAGAAAGTAAACTATAAGGATTTTTATTCTTCTTTAGTTCTTCTTTAAAGCACTTTGTAACAGGGTACTTTAGGGCATTAYGTAAAAGGAAATTATTTATTCAGTGCAGGAATGCTAACTCAAAAACATTTTTTTCCACAGATATATTTTCTCTGATTATCACTTTCTATTCACAGCAGTACAATTTTCTGTTCAAATWAATAGGGGTTATGTAAGGGAAAAAAAAATTGTAGTGTCCTTTACAGAGGCATCTCTTAATAAAAAACAATGGGTATTGTGAAAACCAGCATGCTACTTAAGCAACGTTGGATACTAAATCCATTTGGTATCACACAGATCAAACATGGGTGATTAATTACAGACCTAATAGGAAAAGTAAACAATCCATCCTCACTGCAGAACAGTAAGCATATATCTTCTTAATCACAGTGGGATTATAACATCCTGCTCTCCACAGGTGCGTAACTTGGTGTCACCGGTATCTGTCATGAATCATATAGAGTTATTATTCTCATTTTATAGTGAATAGAGATGAAAACAACAGTACAGTATTCAATTCCTGATTGCACTAAAAGGAAAAAATAGTTATGTACAACTTGGACTGTAATATTTCTTTTTTGTTGTCTCATTTGGCAATGTWTTTTCCAGCTATTATCATCATTATGCAATACATAAATTCACTTATTGTTGGCACCTAAGCTTATTAACTAAACAGCAATTATACTGCTATTGAAGGACTACAGTAAAGCACATAGGTAACACATTTTCTTTTTACTATACTGTGGTATTTCTGTTAAGAACAAGATGTAATCTAAGAACATTTCACCTAAAAATATAAACTTCAAGGTTTTGCTCTGTACTGATTTTTTTTTGTTGTTTTGTTGGGGTTTTTTAACTTGAAAGCTGGATTTTTTCCCCAGCGTCTTGTAACCATTTTTACTTTACCCTGATAAGTGCCACTGCTAGATGCCAAATTGGAAGTAATATTCTGCTGTAAACACCCTGCATGTGTTACAAACTAGAGGAATACTTAAGTTATTCAGGATCCAGGCTATCGCTTCCATCATTACCACACTGCCTTTTTGGCTGCATTTTGCTAGAGGAAAACACACCATGTTGGGTGTGATAGTGAGGAAGGGAAGGTACTGCAGCTCCCTGTTCTCATACCACCCCAGGCAAAGACTGCTCCCAGCAAACACACACAGAATACTCCTTTGGGCTTCTCCATCTGCCTTTGTCTCTCTCTGCTACTTTGTGAGCACGTGGTTGAGCCTTTATGACAAAACAGATCTGTTGTATGCCTGAATTATGTTTATGGAATTTCAAWGCCTGTATCCATCCAATGCAAGAGAATTGGTTTGTGGCCTGGCTGCAAACTTATACTCTAGGCAATGTATTTTGTACTGTTATTGGTAAATCAGTGGCTCGGAACCCAATCCAAAATTCAACAAAATGCGTGGAAAAGTCATCTTAATTTTTGTCATCACATTTGCATATACATGAAGCAGAAGTGGATTTTCTGGTTTGAGTCTTATCTGTGAAGCTAAAGAAATTCAATCCTTTAGCACAACTTTCTTGATTTTGACAAAGTTTGAGGAAGATGGTGGTTTCCTTTCTTATTTCTTCTAATACAGGATTATCATGGATTTGGGGTAATCAATTTAACTATATTTAAACTATCTATATAAATATGAAAGAAGAAAGTTCTTGGAGATGAGATCTGTACCTAAACTGTGTAATAAAATACCTTTGTAGAGCAAGGGTTCTTATCCGTTTGTCTGTCATTTATAACTAAAGTGCTTGGCAATTGACTCAGAAGAAGACAAATTCACGTGCTGATTCAGGTAAAAGAAGTCGCAAATGCCAAATTCACTCACTTTAATAATGAAAAGCCAGCATTCAGTTAGAGTAGCTGGTTATGTTCTGCAGGTTCTGCTCACGCTGCAATTATTGCTTCATTTTGTTTTGAGTGAAAGAACATGGTGTCTAGTTGTATTCTAAAATGAATCCTTTCTGTCAATTTTGCTTTTCCTGCTTCATAGATTCCTAATGATGGGTTCTAGTGAAGTGTAGAGAAAGGTATATACTGTGTTTGGGAAGCTGTACTTTTTCATACAGTAAGATTCAATATTCAATATGAGGTACATGTAATAATCCAGACTCTGCAAAGCTGGTGTAACTAGAACTGCTCTTTCTTTTCATTTTCCCTTCCATTTCTCATAATCATACATAATCCAGGCCTGTGCCCCTRCCCTGGCCAATTGTATAATAGCACTTTGTGGAAAAGCCATGCCACTAACTGGCTGAAAGTCTGATTAAGTGCAGACAGATCCTAAGGCTAGGAAGACACAAGTGTATTTTGTGACTATCAGATTACAGTTTATTTGGTTCCGATGCTTTTTGTATATTCCATGCCTTCTTKACCAGCAGACCCTTAACTGCCTACGTCATGTTGGCTGAGCATTTTTAAACACATGCCCAGATAAAAAGAACATCTGTTCAGAGGGTTTGCTGAATGATGACTGAAGTTCTTATATTTATAAAATGGAGGGTCATATTCTTTTAACAAGGTTTTTATACTTTAAAGTAGGATCCTACTGCTCATCTCTTACCCCTGTATTTCACTGCTGGTAACGTAACAAAATCAAAACTTAATTGTAAGTACTTACCTTGCACAAAACAGATCAATCTGTTCCTCTAAATATGTCACATGAGAACAGTAGTCAAGTCCAATTGATTTCAAAATTATGTGGCACAACTATCAAARTATTTTCCCTAAGACAGGTCCAGTCAATACCTTTACTATTTTTAAAAAGAAATATTCACCAGGCTGATTACCTTTTTTTTTTTCACCAGTGTACTCATGCCTATTACAAATAACTTGTATAAGTATGTTTTTGGTCCATTTAAAAGTATAAAAATCTAAGAACATACTTTTCTTTAACTTGAGGYTTCTGCTTTTGCCTTGAATCTTCTGAGTCTGAGCTCACACTCAGCCCACCAGTCTTACCACCAGCTCTAACAGCTCCTGAAGTGTCCTACAGATTTGCAGGTGATTATATAAAAGTTAAAATAAGATGGGTTTAGAAGGATTAAGTGATTCCATATGTTATCTCAAAGACCTGTAGTTCAAGACAGAATAGTTCAAATAATTCATTGCTTTTTTCTTTGATAAAAATGTAGGGTTTAACCTTTTGGGGAGTCTTTTYCTACAGTGTCAGCAGCAGTTCTAACCTGTCAGTTCAGCAGTACTTCACAACTACTGCAGTTCACTTTCTGTATGATACGAAAAAGAGAAGTGAGAATGATACTCAAGCTCTTCCAGGACCGTGAAAAATGCAAGATATGAGTGACCATATCTTGCTATGAGATATTGAAACTATAAGGTTAGTTTCAAAAAGCAGTTGAATGAGGGCAGCTGCAAGGCTTCGAGGCAGAGTAGGTAATAAATAGAAAAATGATTACAAAATGAAAAAGTTCCTCTGTGATGTGAGAACTGGTTCRGGGGACATGGGCTTAATGACTTCCTCTGTCATAGACTGCCTCAGAGACTTTAGGAAAATTACCTAATCTCTTCTGAGCCATGATATAGAGATAGTGCATTCCTTTTATTGTGACTTTCTTTCCTTTCCTTTCAATTTAAATTCAAAAAGAATTCTTCTTATGATGCACCTGCAGACATCTTTTAGCATTTCTCCCATAACTTTCTTATTGACAAAATAAAGTACAGACTAGATAGATGGACAGCAGGAATCAAACAAGTATTCTCCTGAGAACAGGCCAGAGTCTTCCATGTGCAGGACACAAATGGTTCCAGTCAATTCCCGCTAGCTCCCCAAGAGACCCACCACACAGGACACAGCTGAGCCCATCAGCAAAGGTGGTCATGCCTTTGTAATAATATATTAAAGAAACACAAGAAAGCACTGGAGTAAGGGAAAGAGGAGGGAATTAGAGTAAAGCACCATGTTCAGATGAGCTCCATGGCACGGCAGGCATGCCCCAGCAGGGACAGCAGTTTGTGGAGGACATTGCAGAAGAAAATTTTCCCTAATGGGAATATGGTGTATGGATGATCCCATACAAAAACAGTAACACCTTCAAAGAGACTGCACTCTGTAGAAGAGTGAGAAAGGTGGAGCAGCAGAGAAAAACCCCTAGCACACCTTAAATTGCCAGCTGTCCCTCTGAAAGGACTCGTATTAAAATACAGCTTGGCAAAAGCAGAGGTGTCTTTGTAAGCATGTGCTTGTTTCCTTCTTTGTTTTTCTTTCCCAATAAACTAATCAGTACTCAAATATCTATATTATATGGAAATAAAGTCAAATTCCTCAGAGTCATGTATCTACTGGCTATGTCAGCAACTGCTAAGTGATCTCTCTGCCCCATGAGCTTTTTCATTCTTCCTATTYGCCTGTCAGAGTTACTGCAGCATCTGAACAATACTCTTAGTCATTGTTTATATGAGTACTTGTTTCATATATTAAACCAAAAGCATTCCAATAAGTATTAAGAGTCAACAAATATGGAAAATACTTTTCATAGAAGGAATCTTTTTTCTTATACTGAAGATCAGGGTAAAAACCCTGCTTGTAGAGTTACTGCCTTCAGGTGTGCAGATATCAAAATTAATATATCCTGAACAGATATCTTCCAGAATATTCATCATACAAAAAWGATGGTCTGAAAAGCAGATCTTAGGCATGTAGAGAGTAAAATACTACATTCTACAGACTTTATTAATTTGTTCAACATTAGCCACAGACATTTTCTATAGCCGTGTACAGAAGTATGTCCCAATATTACCGGGTGGGACRTGCCTGGGCTCGTCTTGCCCTTGCTGCTTGGCCAGTGGCGGCTGCTGTGGTGTTTCACCTCAGAGATACCCCTGGCTGGCCGTAAGATGCAGCTAGGCACTGGAACAATTCCAGGCAGGGTAGAAACTCAGGTTACCTCTGGTGGAAAGCGTTCAGGCGACAGTGAAGAAGAAAAGGAGAGGATTCTGCGGAGGGTTCATATCCAGAGTTTACTCCATGATGACAGACCTCCGAATCTCGTAACAGCTACACACAGAACGCCGACYGCATGGCCACAAGGTCCTTTTAAGCCGAGGGGGAAGGGAAAGGATAGGTGAGCCACCAACCAGGTGGGAGGGGGCGAGTCTCAGGGGACAATGACGCTTGGATGAGCCAATGAACCCGGGGCTGATGGGCACCTTTTGAGCTGTACGAACCAGACGACGGCCTTGCTGGCCTACTGAGATTGACGGACAGCTCTCAGCAGGAGGCAGGGAGAGGGGATGGGAGAGGATGGCACACCTGGGGGACTGGGTTTGTGAAACAGGAAATGGAGTCACACTGCAACAGCCGTTCTTCTCAAAGTATTAAACCAGCCCCTTAGACCTGATTCATTTTCCCCCATCCTTTAAATGTGTTTGGTGCAAAAAYAGACTTAATATTAGATTAATGGTGTAGACTCTGTTCAGATGTTACAGCTCATACCATTCAGGACTACTGACGTACTGAAAAGTGTTATAGTAGCAATGTCATTTGGAAACTTGGATTCTTAGCAGAGACCTAACATTCAGCTTCCTTGATGACCAAACTCAGTAATATGTCCCTATTCAAGCAGAAGATGATGCATTTCCCTAGATAATATAATATTGCAAAACCCTACAATAAAATTGCAAAGTATTATAATAAATACAGTTAATCTACAGTAATGAAGAATCAATCTTGTTTTTTGGGTAGGCTGGGTTTTTTCCTAAAGCTGAAATAAAAGTGGAAATGTTCCCCAATTACATGAGAATATYACTTGGAATTATTTCAGGACTGTTTCTCTAAAGCATTTTCTGGTCTTTAATTTAAGCAGATTTCTGTCTAAAAAAAAAAAAGTACCTAATTCCCCACTAATTTTACCTGTCTAACTAGAAGTAATCAGTCAAAGACAGTAGTTATACCTCTTCATATTTCTATCTGAATAAATCCAAATTAATTGCCTACTAATTTGAATAATTTGTACAAGTGACAGCAGAATTTACCCAGTTTTACTTTACAGGAGAAAAGTTCTGACTAGAATAAAGTTAACTTTCTTCATAGTAGCCCCTATATTATATTTTGGGTATATTTGTGACTGACAACATGCCAATGTTTTGGCTATTGCCAAACAGAGCTGCATCAAGCCTTCATATCTTTCTCGTGCTGTTCAACCAGCAAGCGAACTGGGACTGGAAAAGAGGTTGGGAGGGCACACAGACAACATGGCTGACCCAAACTGGCCAAAAATTGACTTCAGCATATAGGCATTTGTCTTCCCAAGCAGCTGTTCTGCATGTTGTGGCCCTGCTTTCCAGGAACTGCCAAAACATCTTCCTGCCACTGGAGAGTAGTGAAGGGATTCCTGATTTTTCTTTCCTTGGGAATGTAGCTTTTCTTCACTCATTAAACTCAATACATGCCCCAATCCATGAGTTTTCAATTATTGCTCTTCTGGTACTTTTCCCTATCCTGCTGTAGGAGTGAGTGAGTGAGTGAGTGAGTGAGTGAGTGAGTGAGTGAGTGAGTGAGTGACTGACTGACTGACTGACTGACTGACTGCGTGAGTGCTTAGCTGCTGGTCAGCATCAACACATAACGAGCACCCACATCCTCAGAATCATTCCTTGGAAAATAGAAGTGCATATTTCTCAGGATGGTCCAGTAAAAAGTAGGACTTTTCCRAGGAATCATCCTAAAGATTACATGAAGCTGTCATGTTACTACCATAACTAGATGGGAGGAATTTAGTGGCAGATAAGAGTGTAGGAGTTTTTTTTCTGAGAAGAAAGAAGTAAATTAAAATAAAAAATTAGAATTTGTATAGCAGATGCATCAGTAAAACAACCTCTTTAAGCTGTCACCAGGCTGGCAAGAAGTGGTAAGTAAACCTGGGATGCACTCCATTGTGGGGAGAAATTCTTCATATGGTTCTTATCTATCTGCTACTCCTGGCTTTCACATGGACAATAYCCTGCTAGAAACTCAAATGAGAAAAAAGGCATTTAGCAAAAAGTTTGGTTTTTTTTGCAACAATTTAGTCTTCCATTACCTTCTTCCAATCCCAAGTTAACTTCCTTTGTGGAGAGGAGAGGAAAAAAAAAGAAGTAAAGAAAACAGAACCTGCCTGGGAGTATTGTTACCACTCTACTTCCTATCCAAATCTTAATCAAAATGTAAAATACATCTTTCCCCTGAAAACATAAGAAGGATTACCTGCTTTCAAATGTATGGCATAAATTGGGCCAAAAATTTGTCATTTTCTTTTTCATATTTTGTCCTCATCACATCACAGCTGCACCCTTCTAATAAGAATGAAGTATGGAGCCTCTATATTTTCCCTCTTAATTATTTTTTAATTTCTTGACTGCTCTGTATCTTTTTTATCTTCTGACTTCTTTCTGTGTCTCAGCATCATTTCTGCTTTTGCTCTCTCTATCCTAGTTTCACCTCACTTTATCTTCTCCGTCCTATTTGCTCCTCTGTATTTTTAAACAACATACTGATAGATGTCTACAGATTTATATTCCTTTCTCTCCTTCTCATTTTAGTGTTTTCTATCAGTCAGTCATCCTTTGAAGTATTCCCATGTTTCCTTAAACTCAAGGGCCAATATTATATGAGTAAATATAAAACTCTGTCTGTCTTTGTGTTATAAAGCTGCCTTTGACTTTTGTAGCTGTTTTATGTTTTGCATTTAGTTGAGATTTAGGATCTGGGAATATTTCAAACATTTAAGATCATTGGGAATTCAGAAAAGAGTATAGATATAAAACACCTAGAAGAAAGATTTTWAAAAAAGGCCTGGATTCTGGGTTATGCAGAGAAGGTTTAAGAAAAATAGGCACTGGAGTCCTACATTCCCAGAGAACTCTGAGTGATTTTAGATGTGCATCTTCTACTTCCTACTCCTTTGTCCCGCGGCAAATCTGCTGTGTTGTGAAACACRTCTGCTAAAGCAAATGAAAAAATAGCAGGGCATTTGAAACATGGTTCCTGTGTCACACTGGGGGCATTGTGTTCACCAGCTGATGGCCAGCTGATGGTAGCTATTTACCCAACACCAAATCCTCAATGGGTACAAATCATTAGGGCTCAAAGATGAGAACTATGATATTTTGCACCATCTGAGTGGCATTTCTACAGGGAATTTAATTTCTCCAGAGGTAAACAATAAGTTCTAYCCACTGTACCAGGTGGACCAAAGCCTGTCTTTCTGTGCCCAGGCGAAATAAGAACTATTTCAATCTCTTATCTAGGTCTGCATACATACACAATACATGTATATATAACTAAATCTATTATATAGCATATGAAAAATGTACATTGACATTTCTATAACAGATCTCAGTATTCATAATTATGACATGCATTTCAGCCCTACATTAAAGTTGATATAATTTGGCATCTTTTTGATCTATTCATTACTTCAGAATTTAGGAACATGCAAACTGGAGTAAGGTAATGTGTTTGTTCAAGGCATAGAATGGGAGTTGTGTTAATCATACTTATGCTTTCCAGTGTGGTGTTATATGTTTAAATGTAAAAACAAAAAATATTCGGTCCTATTTTTGTATCATTTTTTTTCTAACTGACTTCAGTGTCTTTGTCACTGACCTTAGATTAAGGCTGAGAGTCATCTTCACACTATAAAAACCTGGGCCAGGATTCATCTACTGTTGACAGGTATGTAAAGATAGGTTTTAGGTGTGAGTCATAGACTTCAAGTCCACTTTTCCATTAAAAAGTGATCTTTAATCAGTAGAGTTGAGTAGTGAGAGAGCTCTGACCAATTGTGGGTGGGTATTTTCAGGTAGGTTTAGCTGTTTGGAAAACTCCAGCAAGGGAATTGAGTAAAGGCTGCCTCCAGAAGTGAGGTAGAGCACTTATATCAGCTGGAAGTTGGGACAGGATGGTGGATAGAGATGTGTATTAGGCTTGTGTTGAAGGAATAATGTCTTATATGCGAGGCTGGGGACATTTAGGTTAAATTTATACGTCTTTATGAGTGAAACACTGGCTAAAAACTAAGAGTATCACTATGTTGGAATGTGAACCCCTACAGGGAAATGAAAAAAAGTTTTAGTGCATTATTTGCGCATATTGGCATTATCAACATTTGGTGGCTATTAGTGGGGAAAAAAAAAGAGAAAGGAAGAAGACAAAGAAGGGCATGCAGAGTTTGTGGCATGAACTACTAAAGCTAAAGCAGCTGCAGYTCTGTTGCTCTGAATGCTGGTGGATTTCTTGCACCCCTGAAAGCTTACAAACCTAACTTGAAAGCTAAACTCTTTCAGCAACATTATCTCTGATATTCAGTATTTTAAACTGTCACATATTTATATTAAATGACTGAAAAATAGCCCTAAACAATTAAAGAAACAAACTCAAATCTTCTTGCTGTAAGAAAGTGGTTTTTTGAGAAATTGAAAATTATTGAAAGCTAGCATACCTCAATTTGAAAAGAAGGACAATTTCAGATTTGGTCTTGGAGCAGAGTTTAACCAGTCTGCTTTCAATTTCTATTACTAGGTCCAAATCTCTCCTCATCTACATGGTTCTGCAGGAGGTAGTGTACCACCAGACTCCAACTGTTTGTCTAAAAAGATCCATGTCTTACACAGCTCCAGTGAATACTTTGGAACTTAGGGTGTCTCAAAAGCATTCAATGCTTCGGTGCAGAAAACAGAAAATCCTGCCTGCTTGGTTTTCTTTTCTCCTTTCTTCTTCTTTTTCTTCCTGAATATAACCAAGCAAAGATTTGTTTTAGAAGTTCTATGCACAGCACTCGGCAAAGCATYTGATCATATAAATTCAGTGTAAACCAAAAATTTAAGCCCTGCATAGGGAGTGAAAACATTTATCTGAATGCTAATAGATAAATTGTATTCTTGAGGCAGGGGTTAAAAACCTTGAGCTTTGTGTTTCACTTTGTTTTCTTTCTGTCCTGAAATCTATTTTTAAACAAATCAGGCAAACAACACACCTTACCAAGCACCATGGGGAAATGAATATAGGGATTCATAAGTATTCTGCTAGTTTGTATGCATGATTCACTATCTGGTGGCAAAAATCAATTTGTCTCTTTAAAAAGGCCCCCTTGGGGCTAGAGGAATGCAGAGCTGTAATGGTTTACTGTCTTGAGAGCCTTTGTCTGATGACAAACAGAACTGGAATTGACAACAGAGAGCTACAGTCATGAGTAAAATTATTCATGTGTTATGGCTTTTCCCTCACCTGGCTTTGCAAAACTGCACCTGCAAAACAGTGTATCTGYGTCATTCATGTAGTCACCTCAATTGCATGTTACCCTGGTATTTACAGGCACTGATAGTACTCGCATTTTTCTATCCATTTATACGTGCTGATATCCCTTTGCAAATTAAGCACTCTGCTGTCTGCACAAATCTACAGACATTGGTAGATATTCAACCATGCACAACAGAGAACCCCACTGAGAACGTTCCAATCTTTATGTCACACAGTGAAGTATATGAAAGAAAAGGTGCATGTCTGCACACATTTCATTACTGTACAGGCAGTATCMGAGAGTGGAGACAGCATTAGCCACAAACACAGAAAATACAGGTTTTATTCACAGTTCAAGCCTTGATCCGCTGTATTGTTTTAAACACATATTATTACCTGTCTGTAACTCCTCCCCTTCTATTAGATCTTATTTTCTTTAATTAAAAGATAAAAATTTGAAATATCATCCCTTTTTACTGTAGCTAATGCAGAGGGACTTCTGTCTCTTTCAGTCACAAGTTATTTTTGTATTACAGTTAAGATTAATCAGTAATACCATCTCMAATTTAATATCTATCTGCCAAATGTCAGAGGAATATTGCTAGTTGATACAACACAAAGGTTTGTCCCAGTACCAGAGAATTTTTTAAAGCACTTTGGTTTTTATCTACAAATAAAATATATTACTTCTTAAATTTTGCACTGAAATTAGCTAAGGCTTCAATATACTAAACGTGGCATAGGGAATCACAGACTRTGGCAATAAAATGCTAGACTGGTTAGGAAACCTTTTGAATTCTTAGTTGTTCTGATTGAAAATCTTGAAGTCACTTGTATGTTTTGTAATAAAGTTGTTATGGTTTAACCCAGCTGGCAACTAAGCCCTACACAGCTGCTTACTCACCAACCATGTGACRGGGGAAAGAAGGGAGAGAGTAAAAGTGAGAAAACTCATGGGTTGAGATACAGTTTAATAAGTAAAGCCAAAGCCACACCCAAAAGCAAAGCAAAACGAGGAATCCATTCACCACTTCCGTGGGCGGACCGGGCTTCAGTCATCAGTGGGAAAGCAGGGCCCCATCCCACATAACAGCAACTAGGGAAACCCAGTGCCTTCAGTCCAAACATCCTCTCTTCCTTCTTCTTCTCTGCAGCTTTACAGTCTGAGCATGATGCCATGTAGAAGGAGCATCCCTCTGGTCAGTTGCGGTCAGCTGTCCAGGCTGTGCCCCCTCCCAGCTCCTTGTGCACCYCCAGACCTCTCTCTGGTGGGGTGGAGTGAGAGGCCAAAAAGGCCCTGACTYGGTGTCAGCCCTGCTCAGCTGTAATAAACACATCCCTGTGTTATAATCACTGTTTTTGTCACAAAACAAAACCAAAAAAAAACAACCAACCAAACAAAAATAACAAAACACAGCCCTCTGGAAGCTACTAGGGAGAAAATCCATTCTACATCAACCCCAATCTGCATGAAATTTTAACTAAAAATAAATATTTTAGAAAACCAAAGGAAAACAGAGAGAAAAAGAAATTATTAAGAAAACTTCCTTTTCCCCCCTTGAATGTGAGTTTGGTCAAATCAGAAGTAYACCAATTCAATAAAATAGAAACTCTGACTATCGAACCTTGTTTCAGTTGAAAAATGGAGAAGGATGCTTACAAACAAATAAAAATATGTCTGTCCTCTATTAAGCTACTCAGAGAGATAAAGATATGCCCCAAGTTTACATTATGAGCAGCAATAGGCTGTCACTGCACAGATGATGAGTTCTGTTGGCACTGGCTGCAGAAAAATAATTCAATACAGAATTAGTATGGTATTATGCACAAGGATATTCTGGATTGATTGTACAACCAGATGTTGTGTGAATTCAATCAAGAAATGGTTTTTGTCACCTCTTTTCAAACAGATATGCCAGCTTCATTCCCAGTTGAGATGAGAGTAGGAATCCATTGCTTACTCTATTAACAAGAGACAATTTTTCTAATAATTAATATATTTTTCCAGTCCTCTGATGAAATTGTAGAGTGCCAGATATAGTTGTGATTTTTTAATTTTATTTTCTCTAGAGAGGGACCAAGAGTTTAATTTAGGCCTGAGGAGCTTGTTTTGAATGCATCTGAAACAGAAGTAAACTGCTCAGTAGCTTACGCCCACAGATAATATTGTAGCCTTGTCTTACAGGAGAAGGCATATACCCCAGAAAATGGCTAAACAGGAGATAAGTAATAAGTGAAAAAAAAAATCAGCATCATACGAGTATACATTAATTAAATGAAAATCACTCAGTCCAGGTCAGCTAGAAGATACCACTGGTGAGATTCAGTCATATCAAAATATGTATAAACTCACATGCCTTCTCTGTTGTATATTGAACAATATGCACTGAAAGCAGATAAAGATGTTTAGAAACCTAGAAATACTATTTTTTCTAACTTATGCAGTATTTTCTTCTCTACATTAAACCTTTTATTTCTGGCCTCAAGCCCACTGTGGGGTTTAGAGTTCTCTTTTCCTTAAAGAAGCCACATTCTTTCTTTCCTTTTATATAGTGTGAGTAAATGAAAAGCATTTTAGCATTATCTACAACCATAAAAAAAGAGACAGTGTCAGGCATTCCTAGCACCTTTCTCCTAATCCTGTAGCTTTGCCTTTGCAGGAAACTCAGTGAACTGGCATTGCATTACTCTACATGCTTTTACTGCAGAGATGTTTCCTGCCAAGCAAGGTCAGTCAATAAACTTCTTATGAAGGAGTTGGAGAATGGAGGATTTGTTCCACAACGCCCTACTGCCTCCAAAAGTTTTTTTTTTCTTTAAAGAACATTTTGATCATAATCCATTGGTGTTTTGTTTAATACGAGCATCCCAGGGCCTGCTGGGCCAGCATAACTTAATAGAAAAGGGAGATGCTGATGGGAAAAAGCACACAAGAGAGATGAGTTGTAAAAGTGTAACTGGCACACACACAGAGCAAAATGTCCCTGAAGACTCCAAAGACTTCTCAGTCTTGAAAACATTTACAACGAAGCACAGTAATTTATACCCCAATTCCAGCAGATTTACCCATGAGAGCAAGTAATATGCTCAGTAGTAATTAACAAGCTTGAATTTCCTCTGTTGTTTTCACTGACTCTCATGCCTCTTCACACTGTCAAAGAGGCGTGAAAGAAGAAGGCCTGAGAAGAGGATCCTCTTTCATGTTTTTGCCTCAAAGATATTTTTGTGCTATCAGATCCAGCTTTGGAGAACAAATGTCACCAACCAAGAAAAATCAACAAATGTGTAAATCCATATGTCCCCATCTCATTTATCTCATCATGTGTGCCCTGAAAGTCCCCCAAAACAACATTCATCTAAATAAGCTGTGAATTTCAAAACTGAAATTGTAAAGTGGGCAATTTGTCTATTTAGTTTTTTCAGTTTTCTCTTGCTCTGTATTTTTCCCTCAAAATCTGCACAAGCTGACAAATGTAAGTTTCTGCATGAAGTCAGGTACCCAGGTGTGGTCTGCAAATTGACATTCATTAAGCATGAGTTGGCTCTAGGATAGTRTAAACAACCTTCTTCCAAGTTTTAAGCCATCAGCTTAAGGTTCTCTATTCAAAATAGCACTCAAAGTCTTGTTGAGCTTTAAAGCTTGTGCTGAAGTTTCAGTAAATGGGAAACATGTATACTGAAGTAATGTCTTATTTGATTTCTTAACACCAAACTCCATTTTAGCTACTTAAATGTAAATTTAGGGCTAAAGCTTCCATACACAATGAAATAAGATAAAATTACTTTTCATCTTGCAAAGGGAATTACATGACAGAACACATTTAATACTGTACTATGTTTACATTCCCAGGAAAATTAAGGGAGGAAGCTTTGTCTGAATTCAGACAATATTGTGTGTGCTTTTATAACTGCAATTGTTGAGAAGATTTTCTTCTCCATAAATRTTTGAGTTAGGACACTATCATTTGACAAAAGGTATTTTTGAACATACTTRGTTCCTTTTTTAAAATTTACTTTATTCCCTGTCTTTTCTCAGAAATTTGATCCAACTTTGTATCATAGTTCTGTGTTGKTTTTTTTTTTTTAAATTTCATTTGGTATGAGTTAGAATGCTTTCTTCTACAATCAAAGATATGGTTGCATATTGCAGATAGACATGTTCCGTGCTCAGGGGTAGATATACATTCCAAGAGGAATTGCTAGAGTATAGTTTTTGCCTTCGAGATATTTTGGGATTAAAAAAATTATGAATCACAGAATTATTATGTTTAGAAGGGAGCTCTGGGAATMAACCAGCCCAACTCTCCTGCCAAGGGAAGGTCACCTAGAGCAGGTTATGCAGCTACATGTCAGGTTTTGAGTGTCTCCAGCAAGGGACACTCCACTGCAGCCCCTTCCAGTGCACTGCCACCAAGTTCTTCTTCATGCTGAGTTGGAACTTCTCGTGCTTTTGTTTATGCCCATGACTACTTGTCCTATCATTGAGCATCACTGAAAAGAGTCTGGAATCATCCTCATGGCACCCAGTTTGAGACCTTTATATGCATCGATGAGATTACAAGATATTAAATAGGCTTAAGTAACAATCTGTTCTTTCTAAATTAAGACAGTAGCACATTTCTCCTATGATTCTTGGAGATGTTAAGTATTGATGAACATCTTTCCTTCAAAATGTTTGCTATCTAATTTTCCCTAGAAAAAATAATTTCATTAAATCTTCAGTTTCGTATATCTCATTATTCAAAATTAGTATTGTTGATGGAGCAAAATTAATTAAAGTTAAGTGAAGTGGTTTTCAATGATCAGAGGTAAAATCTCAATTATCATTCAGCTCCATGGCACAATGACCTCTGATTTCATTGCAGGCAGGATCCAAAATAATTTTTGGTGTTTATACTTTTCCAGCCAAGTCCTCATGATGTTCTTTAATAAATAAGGAATCTTGGATATTTCCTGAGAAGAAAGAAATCTGACACAGTAGAATATTTGGTTTTGGCTTCATCCTCACAATGGATGATCCTGGAGAGACCAGTTGAAGCAGAGGTCTCATAACACCTCAATATGTCAGAACAGTTCCTGAGAGAAGGAAAAATTAGGCTATAGGTGTCCAGTAATTCCTGAAGTTGTCTTTTTCCTTTTCTTCCTATTGCTGTGCCCTGGACTGCTGCCTCCCAGACATGCAACCCCAAGTCATAAGTGAGTGGCTGGAACACTTATGCAGAGGTTCAAGGAGGCAACAGGGCAAGGTGGAGCCTTGTGCTAGGCTGCTAAAGGGAGTCCCTGTCTCTCAGAGACTGCTGTCCTTTCCAGTCCTCAGCTGCTGCTTTGGAGCCCTTGCCTGAGGAAAGACACCCTTATGTGGAGACCACTGATCCAGAGATTGCAGTGAGAAATGTTCAGGTAGCATCTTTCACATAAACTCAGGGTGTACATGGACCTCCCAGCTGTGCTGTTAGACTGTGTTTGTTCAGTTTCCAAAGGCCCCCATCATGACAAAGGCTTTAGAAAGTGCCATTTAGGACAAACTGTGTCAGGTTACCAAACCTGATACCTAAACTCTAACACCTGGGTGGGGATAACACCTGCAGGCAAATACAGCTTGGAGCTCTTTTCGTTTTTGCATGGAACCTCCTCCAGAAGTGACTCCTGGTTAACACATCTTCTTTATTCTACAACAAGGGTAAGAAGACACTGCTGTAACTCATTCCTGAGCTTAGACACATTGATTTCTCTTTCTGACTTACTGGGAAATTTTGCTGTGTTGCCAGAGAGCTCAACAATTCTGTCTTTGTGATCTGTGTAGGTACTTCTAAGGGCAGAATTTAAAGAAAGTGTTTCAAGGTTCCCTTTTCAATGACCTAATATTTTTTCACTTGAAATAATCTGAGCATACTTAGTAGCACCAGATTTTGATAAAAAATGCTCTTTGAATAAAAAATATTTTATGCGTAAGTCACATTGTCACTTTATATTAACTTTCTTATCCATTTCACCTTTATACTGTCCTCTGTATTCATTCATTTTTAACTAAGTTATCTTTTTTCAGTCCTGAAATAGGTTTTTAAAAAGACAGGAGTGCTTGTGTTAGTCTTAAAGAAAGCTATGCTCTGGCAATTAAAAGCTTCTTGAATTCTTCATAAGCAGAGGAAATTTTATTAGAACCATGTTCTTACTGTAAACTAATAAAGTTAATTTATCACTCTTTCACATAGCTTTCCATCCTTGAATCTTTGAATCCTTTGCAAAAAGGCACTTCAGTACTACAATGTAACTTTGCTCAGTGATTTTGACCTCCTGAGAGTTTTTCTGGTACAGAAAATAGACAGACATTTCCCTAGACAGAAATGTTACTTTATATCAAAATGTACCTGATCAAATACACTATAAATATCAAATTCTCTAAACTAAATTTTGTGAGCTTCTTGCTCTGGGCTTTGATTYTGAAGCACTAAATGTGACGTTTCTGTAAATAGGCTGCTTCTGTTACACATTTTCTCAAACAGACATGCTCTTAGCTAGAAAGATCTCCAACCTAAAATTAGTAATGGCAGCACTCAGCGTCTCTAAATTGTGATTTTTGCCCCTAATTGTTCAATTTTGATCTAATATCAGATAATAGAGACAGATCAGTTAAGTGTAGTGCTGCATGATGCCATTTCTTCGGCGGYAGCAAATAGGAAGACTATTAGCTAATGTCCTTTCTATCTTCAGAATCAGTAGATCTCAGACCCTGCTGCTGTGGTTTATGTCCAGGTATAATTGCAGCACACTTCACAAAGATTCCTAAATGCACTTCAGAAGACAAAGTGATCTTAGAAGAGATGTTCTTCTTCTGCCTGAGACCGTGTCAAGGATCTCAGTATTTCATGACACAGTTATGCTGTGAATGACTTTTGGGAATGATACTAATGATTTTGAAGCAACTTTTAAACATCTGGTTTCTCAACAGCTCATGTTACCATGTTGTCTGTGGTATGTCAATAGCTCATAAGAGATCACACAAATCTTCCAGTTAAGTTAAAGTAATTTCGTTACAAAGATTTTTGTAGTACTGCTCCACATTCCTTGTTTTCATGAGTGCCTGTGGTACATGAAATGTAAATGGAAAGCATATAGCCAAGAAGTCTCTTCTGGTTTGTTCTGCACTAAGCTTAGGTTAAGGAGTACCTTTGTATTCTTGAGATAGCTCTACTCCCTAAGCTGCCATATAAAACATTTAACAAGCCCCTGCTCACCCTCCCAAAATTTTCTACTGTGGGATTTTAGACAGCAACATGATAAACCTACCTGCAAGGGCACTGCATCCACTTTCATTAGCTTGGAAGAAATTTAACTCTACAGTATGCATCAAAATCCCTGCTGTGTAACTGTCATCTTCTAAGTGCAGTCAAAATAAGCTCTATAATCTCTTATTCATTTTAAAATCAAAATTATTCAAGCCTCTGATTTTTCCTTTATTTTTGAGCAGTAGTCTTGGTGATTTTATAAATCCTGAATAAAAATAACAGATCATTATTCACAGTCCTTTTAGTCTTCATTAGCATAGACTGACTCACCAGCTTGCTAAATAAACAGAACACATAGGTTAGACATATGTTTTTTCATCTGACTTATTTCATGATGCAGAAAGTACTTCAGCTCTATTTCAGCCCTTTCCTGTGTGAGAACAGAATGCACCAATTAATAATGTCAAATTACAGCCAGAAACCCATGCCTGAATGAGCTTGTCAGGACAATGAGACTTTTCCGCTTATTATTTTCAGAAAATTAAAGTGAAAGAGAGAAGATGTGAGCAGTTGTAAAAATCTCAGTCCTTTATCAGTGCTACAAATAAATATGTGTAAAAAGCTTGCATGTTTAATGCTTTAATATAACATAAAATCAAATATAAAAATCAAGCTTTACAAATTAGGCCTTTCAAAAATGCCGATTTTTATATGCTTGGCAATGACAGTATCAGCTATTTAGAAATTAATTTTTGATGTTTTTAAATTTATATTTGTACAAACCCTCCCTTATTCCACTTTTATTAGTATTATGAAGACAAGTTAACTCTGAAAGAAAGCTGGAAGGTCTTGGATTTGATGTAGGGCTTGCCAAGAAGAAGAGCCAAGAGAGGATTTGCCTGCTTTTTGAATAGCTGTAACTGTCCTAGACCCTACCTGGACATGACAGATGTGAAAGGACACCCTGTGTCGTACAGCTGCTTATGTATTCCTTATCATTCTCATGCAAAATAAATAGAATTAGTTGTTTTCAAAGACTGGGGCGATGTCCACCTCAGAAAACAGACCACGCATTATTGTGTCACTGCTGAGTACCACAGCAATTACATAACAAAGAATTCCCACTCTGAGAGGTGGGTTAAAAGAAAAGCAGTTATAGAGAGTGAGTACAATAACAAGAAAGCATGAGCTTGCTATGAGCTCTCTTTCCCCAACCAGTCTTCTAACACCTCCCAAAGTCAAACAACTTGTGGGTAGCTTGTTTGGCAGCTGGCTGAGCTGCTGCACACTTGCTGGAATAACTCACCCACAGATGTCTATGCCTCCTATCCTGGCAGTGGCCAGACTTTGGAACATTTCCCACAGTTTGCGGCAAGAAGCAGCACTGCAACAAGGACTGACTCTTCTCCCATAGKCTTGGTGCTTTATCCAGCTGTACTRCAGCCATTCTCTTTATATTGAAGGAGTGCTTACAGCATTCTTAGAGCAGGTTAAAATGGAAACCAATTTAGAAGTAGTGTTATTGCTTCAGTGTATTGTGGAGACAATTAAAACAWCTACGTTCCCTATCCAGTAGGAATAAATGGATTTTTGCTCTATCTTAGTCTACCAAACGAATCATGGTAAAGGAGGAATCACATCCTTCCAGCCAGGAGAGTTGATAATTGTTAAATTGGTTGGGTGTAAGCACAGTAAATAAAGGCATTCAGTCACCTGCCACCATCTAAGCAGCAGTAGCTGAACAGGCTGCGGGCAGTCTTGTGAGGRGATTCAATTGCTCAGCTAAGAGCTGAAAAATCAATCTTTCATCTAAATCAAATCAATTGATATCTTCAGTAATTATAGAAAATTTACTTTTCCTTTGCAGTTATTTCATGCACGATTGTGTTCAAGATATCTCTGTAGAAATGACAAAACCTTCTGTGAAGGCCTCTAGTGTGGAYACATCTTTGACTATCTGGAGTCAGATGGCAGCTGCATGTCTTAGGTCAGATCTACCACAGCTCTAGATTTTATAGTGCTTTTTAGTGTCTTTGTCCCATGCTCAGACACCAGCAATGAAGCAATGAATCATGGAGATGTAAAACAAACGTCACATGTGCAAAAGATGCCTGTTCAGATGAGGCCACAAACCTTCCCCTGTGGTTAACTTAATAGTATTATTGCAATTTCTTCATTAGTTATCATGTTCGTAGCTATACCCTCCATGAAAGGAGGAACTATTTACAGAGGAAAGATAGTAAAATATTTACAGGGTAGCCAAATCCAGCATGACMATTTCCCTCAGAAAAAATACACCTGTATTTGTGAGAGCTTGTTATGGTGCTTGAAAAAAATATTTTGGCTTTATTTATTCTGCCACTCTATCCATTGTGGAGCAGGTTGGCACCTGCCCTTCTATCCTATGGAAAGGGCTAAGTACAATTGTGCTGCTCCCAGAAACCTCGGCAGGGAACTCACCTGTGCCAGCCCATTTTTTGTTGTAACTTATTTTCTCTCACTGGTCAGCAATTTGGAGGTCACTTGCATGGAAAAAGGAGAGAGCGGCTTATTGGCAGCTACTCTGCTGCCATGGTGATTCCTGGAGTACAGAGAATAGTGCAGGAAGGATCATAGGGGGAAACAAGGAGGTAGGAGTCATCGTTTCTATACAGAACACAAAATAATAGAAGTAGAAAAGTAATGTAGGTCTGTAACAGCAAAAATGAAATAACATTTTATATATCAAAGAAAAAGAAGTCAGCAAAAGAGATACAGATGTAGGAAGGACAGGGATGCATGGCAAATTTCATCAAATTGGCTTAGTATCATTTTAAGAAGCTGTAATGGGACTGGGGAGATTTTTGTTTGCTTTCTTTTCTCATAAATTCACAGACAGAAAAATGCTGGCCAGCTCTAAGAAAGGGGCATCAGTCATACAGGCATTTAGCCAACATCACCACTGGGCCCTATGAATGTCAGGTGCTGTTCAAAAAACTAATTAGTTTGTTTTCCTTCAACACTTTGTCGAAAGAATGCTTCATTACAATGCAAATAGTGTTAACTTACAACACAAGCTAGTCAAAGTGTTTCAAAACATCCCACATAGACCCTTATCATAACCTGCCAAATAATAAATGCTAAATTCACTTTAGAAGGTAAAATTCATACTGGTAGCAGGACGCTGACTGTCAGACAATTTACAGCTTTTATTATTTCAGCTACTTTGAGTCCCAAAGTAATTCATCTTGCTACCTCTGTTAACAATGGATTGGCACTTGCCACTGAAACTAGCTAGATTGATAGCTGAAAAGTAAACTACTGCCTTTGTGAAAAGAATATGGTTGA
Organism: Cardinalis cardinalis; assembly: GCA_014549065.1. NCBI lineage: Eukaryota > Metazoa > Chordata > Aves > Passeriformes > Cardinalidae > Cardinalis > Cardinalis cardinalis. The sequence continues at coordinate 7,188,630 of JACDOX010000027.1, read as the reverse complement.
AACACATTGTACCATGTGTTTTTTTTCTGCTGCTGCAGCCTCTCCTTTCCTTCTTGCCAGCAGCAACTACAGCAGGGCCTCAGAGTATGATCAGGTTCAGGAAAGCTGCAGCCACATGATCACTCCTCTGTCATCTTTCCCAGTCCAATTACACATTAATTCAGTCTCTGTGCTGTACTTTCTTGCCCAATGACTTTCTCTGAACAGATTGCTGAGCACTTTCATTCCTTTCTACTCCTGCCTTCATTTTGGCTGGATCAAGACATTTCAAAAGTCATCAGCTCCTGCCAACTCATTAGTCATTCATTAAGTCCACTTAATATTCCTGGCCTTTCTCTTGTCAAGTTCATCGATTCAAGCCATARTGAAGCTCAGGTCCCAGAAGGGTGATGAGAGCTACCATGAGTGCTCTCCACTGAGAGTGCCATTGGCATGAGGTGCTGGTATCTGATGAAATGCAATTCATGGCACAGCTGAATCACTGAGCCTACACTCTAAACAGGCAAAGAAAAGACAAAACGTGTCTTTGTGTGGGTTGCACAACAGGTGGTTACTGTCTTCCATGTAAGAGGAAAAATGTTGGGCTACTGATGCAACTGAAGGAGGTGAGAGTCTTGGCCAGGCATAAAAAATGCACTTAAAACAAGATGCTGATTGCTCTGTTATTCAGACCTGGAGGAYGGGCACTCAGTACCATGCTACTTCAGTGCTTATAGCTGGCAGAGTTTACACTGATCTTACAGGACCCAAAAATCAAGCTCTGGAAAAACATTGCTGCTGAAAAGAAGAGAGAGTGAATGCCAAATGCCAAATTGGACAAGAAGAAAGGGTAAGACTCTTTTTCCAGGTGCCAGCCTTGTTACTGACTTAGCAGTCTCAGTGATTAATACAGTAGTACTCAGAAGTCCTAGAAGAGTAATAAGAGTAATATTAATTCCACAATTTTCTCTGGATGAAAGTATTTTTTTCCCATTTTCACAGTAAGATCCAACTTAGACTTTTACTCAATGCAGGGATTCAAACACTTTGCAGGCTGAAAGAAAATAATATAGAGATTAGAAAAATGCAGTACTTTTTAAGTGTAGTGATTTATTGTCAATAAAGTGTGCAGATGAGCAGGCATGCTTTTAGACAGAAACAGTTTAGAGACCTTAAAAATAGTAACATTCACAGCAGAGTTTCTTGTTTTGTTCTTGACTCAAATAATCTAAACAATAGGTTAATGGRCTTAACCTTGCCACTGGAAGGCATGCTCATGTGTATGCAGAATAAAATCAATTACAGGACTGATGGCATAACTGAGATTAGAATAGTCATTTATATCCACAGAGATTTTAAAGACACAGACATAATTTTTAATATGATATTATGGTTGAAGAGTCATCATTCAGAAACCTCTGGAAAAATTAAAATTTGCAGAAGAACATTGTTTTGAGTATATCAAAGAATTCCATTTTTCATAATTTCTAGAAGTGTCATTGCTATTTAAGTAATTTTCTCTTTATGTCCTATGTTTTTTRAAGAATAATATTTTTTTTATTTCTGGTTCAAAAACTTTTTGATGCAATATTTATTTCATTGAAATTCAATACTTAATATGATGGATTTTTTTACAATGTTTGAGATTTACACTGTGATTGGAGGTTGGTTGAACTGATCACTGATTCATCAATCCTAAAAGCTAATATATCTTTGGTCTTGCCTGTTTCTAATTCACACCACTGAGCCAATGGCCCCTTCAAGAAATGTATCCTTCTTGTTTTTGTAGGTCAGAAGCCTGTGCTCAGATCCTGGTTAGACTATTCTATAGCTCTTTTGCAGCCCATAATATTTGGGTTTCTTCCACAAGTAATCAAGATTCGTGGGGAATTGGTGTACATCCCAGTCTGCTCAAATACAGAATGAAAACTTGGGAATTAGAACAACTACTCCCAGGAGGAGATTGACTTCACATCTTCACAAAGAAACAATTTTTCACAATGTCCTATTAAGAACCTTTCATTTGGATCCTCTGACAGACATTTGTAAAAATAAGAAAAAGTGGCTAGCTTTTCTTTGCAAAACTCATGACTGTTGCAAAACTCTGGACTTTGCAAAACAACATATCAAGGACAAAAGGATGGGAAAACGAAATTGTGAAGGTGGATATTGTGCAAGGGGGAAGAGAAAGAGCAGAAAGAGTGTGTAGGATATGAGAAATGAGAGATCTGGGGTGGCTGTTGCCAGATAAAGCATCTGTAAACACACCTTTGCTGCAAAGTATTCCATATACTCTACCACTGTGAAGTAAAATAGGGTCTATGCACCAGTGAACCTGGAGGAAAAAATAATTAGAGGATAAGTCTACATTTAGATTAAGTTTGTCAGAAATATTCACTCTGTTCTCTGTATTTTCATACTCTGTAATCCTAAAGCAGAAAACCAAACCAAACTAAAAAACAAAGCGAACCACTAGCTCACCAGAATGAAATTCAACTCACAACTGGGAAGAGTCTTTGCTTTTAAGTATAATTGAAGTAAGGACAAGGTAAAATTACAGAACAGCAAGGCATGAACCAACTGCATTTTCTCTGTGTGATACTGTTCCAAAAACTCAGTGAAGCAAGATGCTCATACTGTGTAAAATATTAAATTATTCATTTGATTTGTATTTAATGGTTCCAAAAAACCTAAGCTGGTAAAACACAAACAACACTTAGTGCACCTTTCTTCTTTTTTTTTTTTTTTTTTTTTTTTTTTTTTTGTTCTTCAGAAGGCACTTGTTCCAACACCTTCTGCATGCAGGCTAAATTATTTCCCTCAAGTTTTGATTCTATCCAACATTAGTAGAAAGGTGTATAGTTTTCTATTCCCATGAGGCACATATGTTTTCACACCCCCCAAGCACACTGCTTTCAACTGCTTGTTAAGCAGAGCCAATGAAACTGAGAATTCTTAAACAAAACACACATTAGCATACCTCTTGTTTTTCTTAGTTTTCCATTGCTCCATTTACTCTTTAGAACTTCATCCCACTYCTATTGAAGTGAATAATGAAACTCCCATTGATTTCAATTTGAAAGCCTCTCTGTTGCATTAACATCTAACTGTTGAAAAAGGGAAAGCAGATTTGTGCAATGTTATCAACCAAAGTTTTGCTTCTGTATCTGCTCTATACTTCTGTATTGTGGAAGTTACTGCTTTATCTGGGATATTTTCTACATGTGGCCATGTTTGCTTGTCTTTTGCATAATGCTTCAAATTTTATCCGAGTCATGGTACTGATAGGAATAAAATAAAATTTAGAATATGCATCCCACCTTTAATATCTTGCATGTCTAGTAGTTATCAATTATTATTTAAACTTTTGTAGCAGAAGGAGAAGAAGAGATATTAATCTGGTCCATCTTCTGTTTGATAATAAGCCTCAAAGAACACCAGCTACTGCAGAGATAATTAACCCAGGCACTAGGGCTGCCCTGTACATTCTTCTGAAGTGACTGATAGTCCAGGAATGTTAGCGCCACTTCCCCAGCTTCCATCARCTGCACAAGCTATCTCCCTCCTCCCACCTCTAAACACCTCTGTGGCTCTAGGGCTGTCAGCAGAGCACAYGCCACTATCCATTCCTTCTCTTCCTCTCTTTCAGAGTCCTGTTTCCACTTGTTTGATAACCTGCTGCACTAACCTTTACCACCTCCCTTCTTTTCCATCCTTCATGCTTGAATGATTTTATGGATTCCAATTCATTTGAAGATGTTGATGCCAGTGAAAACATAACTGTCCAGAGAGAGGCAGCATGCACAACGACCCTAAAACTTGCATTAAGCATTCAATCTCTGATGATCTGGCTGAGATCTTTCAGAATAGTGAACAGTTCYGCAAAGCTGGCTTCCAAAATCCAGTTCTGCTCTCCATTCTTCTCATATTTTATATTATCCCATGTGTTGAAACTGTATCTATTTTTCAAATCCCAACACACATATTTCTATCCCTATAACAATTCCTTTGGGAAAAGTTCCTTTGAAAAAACTCTTTGACAAATCACAGAGTATGGCTTGCATATATTAACAGACATTGGTTTATAAGCATAACTAGATCTACTTGAATTAGTTTTTTATTATATTTGTTTAAAACAGGGCTAAAATTTATTTTTTTCTTCTCCTTTTTGAGAAAATTGCATTTTGAAGCTCAACAATTTTCATATCCTCCCACCTCCTCAAGATCTATTTARGTAAATGTAATCAGACTTGTTCTGAAGAAATATATTTCATTGAGGCTAAGTAGAGGTTTTATATTTATGTGTGGGTGATATGTACCCTAAGCAGCAGTGATTTTTCTCCTGCCTAGGCCAGGCCTTTTTGATATCACTGGCATTGGTATGTTGAAGCCAGTGCCATCTCTCCACTGCTGTGGAGAGATGCAGCTTCATTTTAGGCAATTTTGAATGATTAAAGAAAGAGGAAGCTCTTAGCATTGTAGCTGCTTCTTGCTCAAATTAAAAAATATTAAAAAATAATTAAAAGTAAGTAGTGATGTTTTAAACAAGGATTTGAATTTTTCTTTGCAGGACATATCCATCCACATGTTTTAGTGGAAACCAAGTAGGCTTTTATTTTATGTTTTTTAATTTTTTCCAGAATTCATCATCTCCACAGGAAGTAAGCTTTCCTTCTTTTGAATACAGAAAAACTCTTGTCCCCCATTTCTTGTGGTGACAAGTTCATTGAAGAGCTGATTCTTCTTTCTTTTCCTGATACTTTCAGGAACAACTTGCAGAGTGACTTACTTCTCACCTTCACAGATGATGACAAAAAATACCCAAAAGGAACAACCAAGAAGTTATTCAACTTTTACAACACTTTCAACCAGATAGTTTTGGAACATAGATATCCCATATTCCTCAATTGTTTTTATTCATTCCCTTTAGCACATTACTGGTTGTGGAGCCAAGAGGAGGTATAAAGAAAGATCTCTTCATCTGCTTAGCCTTACACATAATGTAGTTTTTTCAGTGCATGTTTTTGAAGAATGAACACTTTGAAATTTTTAAATTTTTAAAATTTTAATCCCGAGAGATCTCATGTAACATTTAATAGGTTTTCAAAGGCAGAGCTTTATCTCTTCCTTTCCAGATCAGAACAGTTTGGGTCACTTCTGACTTAAATTGTAGCATGTGAGAACCTCTAGTGCAAATACTGCCAGCAAGTCACAGACACATTGTGACACAAGCAGTCATACCAAATGACTGCACATCTATGAGACCATCTTCTTCTAGTCATTGCCCAAGTGTCCTTTGAACAGGAGATATATATATACACAAACACACACACACACACATATATATATATGTGCATGTGTGTGTGTGTAACTCCTTGTCACCGATATAACCATAGATTTTTTTCCAAAGGAATTGCCTTTTTCTCTTCTCATTATCATAATGAACTCTGTTCTCTTCTCTTCTCTAAATCCTGCTCCCCACTGGAACTAAATCCTCTCTGGAAAAATATGAAGGAAATTCCCAGAAGCAGGGGTAAATAAAAAATCTCCATTCAATTATATATTACTGATTAAGGTGCAGGGAGTAGACATATATTTTTCCCTATCTAAACTCAAAAATTTCCTCCTGCAGTATCTGATTCTGCATAGGATTTTCCTGTTTGGGATTGATGATAATGGACTTACTTTATTTTATAGACTTGGGGAAAAGAAACATAAGTGGAAGGTGAATAAAAGACTCAAAACTTCACATCATGTAAGAAATAGCATGACTATAAGAGCCATTCAACAATTCCTGAGTGTTTGTATATTGCACACAGGCTGACAAACTCATGCATTTGAAATCCTTTTGAGGGGAGGACTACTCACAGATGCCTCAGCTGTACTCTTATTATGCAAATGTATGTTGACATAAAGTTGCCCAGATATCTGAGAACTGCATTACCCTAGTGATTCCCACAGCACTGCCTTAGATCCTACCCTTCTCTACTATGATCATTGTGATTCCATTGCGAGAGGCTTTGGAGCATACTGATGCAAAAGAGCAGAATTTGCCCCTTAAAGTAACAGAGAGATTGACATATGTTTTCTCCATCCATTTGGCTAACCTACAATAAAATGCCTGGTGCTCCATCAGAGTTTGTAATTGATTGGCCAGTAAACAGCTTGTTGATAATAACATATTCTCACCATCTGATGTTTTGAACAATCCAGAAGCAATCTGCAGCAATGCTATTTACACTATGTTCCCTGCACTGGGCATGGATCCAGCTCTTACCACCACCAAGAACAAAGAAGCAGGAGGTCTGTCATAACCTTCAGAAGTTTTTGTGAGTAATTTTAAGGTTTTCAGAGACAGTTTGGCTTCTGGCAGAGGGTTTCAACACCAAGATATTTTTCACGTTCTTTGTTTTATGTATCATAATGGAGAAAGAGAGACGTACAGAACAAGTTTTCATAATAGATAAGCATTTAAAGGACATTGTCTTTGACCTCCTGCATAGACAGAGGTTCAAGCAACACTGAGAACGTCCCATTAGTCATGTTAGGTGACCTTGGACTGATCTTCTAGCTTGTGTAATGCAGAGTATCTCAAACCATGTGCTCTGCCTATTCAGATCGTCTGTATTATCTTCCTTTGGGATCCTTCTATGGAATTGAGACCACAAGGGAGCTTGATGTATGCACATGTTTGTTTACACACACACATACTAATATGTAGGCAGGTTTCTACTACACCTGAGCTTGGAATCTAAGAATCTTCTTAGCTGAGTGATCCCCTTTGGGATTTTTCTCTCTATAATCAAATATTTTAAAATTATCTACAAGTAGGTACATGCAAGTAGTAACACTGACATAAGTCTTAGTGGAAGCAAGGTCTCTCCCAGGGGCAGAAACATTCCTCAGCTCTCTGTAAATGTTTAGTACAGGCACTGAGAGTACAAGTACCAATGTGCTGAATTGTGAGACTGAGGAACATACCAGGATGGAGATGTGTCCAGAAAAGAATGTGAAGCCACTGGAGAACAGTAAATTACCTTCAAAGTACTGTCTAAATTTAGGCACTTTGATTTCTATACAACAGCAGAGCAGGCGTTGAGAAGATCTAAGCCTTACACTTCTCTTTCAAACTGCTCATTTCAAGCCCTCATTTCCATTTTAACTGTGAGAATATTTTCTTTAATAGAAGTGTATAATCTTCATGTAATCATAGGGCTTAATAATGATCTCAAGTTGTGTTGTTRAAAATCAAATCCCAGTGAGTTCAACAGATTTATCTGGCCTTTTTATGACATTTCATGACATTGAAAATGAGACCTTTCCCCTCCCAATGGCCATGACAATCCAATAATTGCTTAATATGTATAGAATAACAAACAAAAAGACATAGCACCTATTCAACACTTGCATTGCTTGTCTTTTAAAATATCCCCAGCTGTCCTGTTTCTTGGAGTTCCCTCTCAATTCTTTCAAGAAAACCTAAGATCCCAGTGTCAGTGGTTATTAGGTTTAAGTTCTTTGTTTAGCAATAACAAGGTCTTCTTGGCTAAAAGAAATTTAATGTCTTCCATAAATTTAAAAGATATTTTCTTATAATATTCTTGTACAAAACTATAATCATGCTGCATTTCAGTGTGTTAAAAAATTTAAACCTTGCCCACGTTTTACTTAACGAAAAAATTGCAAGTAAATAAAAACCATTAGAATTCTACTTAGTAAGTTCTTCTTTGAAGATATCACTTTAATCATGAAGATTTTCATTTACACTATCTAAGAATTAACTCAGTTTCTTTCAAACTATTTGTTTTATGAATACTCGTCTGAAGTTATCTCACAGTTTAATCTCCAATGGAGCTTTTTATTCTTTGACAGCATATTGGCTATGTACCAGCTTGGGGTTTTTTTATCCTTTTCACAGTTTCTTCAGCTCAGCTGTTCCATATAAGCTGCCAGCATTTTTAAATGGCTGCTTTCATTATTATTTAATGTGTGTTGGTTTCAGCAAATATTGTAACTACAACTGTTGCTTATTATGGGTCTTTTTTTTACCCTATAGTCAGTCAACTGGCAACATTCCAAACTCCTTTTTAATTTCCTATGACTAGAAAACTGTGCTTGCAAGGTCTACTCACTCTTTCAGATGTTTGACATCATTACTATTTAATATGCTCCTTCAAGAAATGTTGCCACAGCATTTCCTGACAGCTTTACAGTTCTGCTTCCTCATTAAATACAACTGTAATTGTGCTTAAAAAAGAATTATTTTGAACACAACTATTTCCCACTCTGTCCAGCAATACCATAGGAGACTGACTCACTACAAATTTGTTATGGTCCCTGAGTTTCCTGACAACTGTACCAAAGACCTAGTGTAGTTCTCAGAATTTCCCATAAAATTTTAGTATCTACTCACCTAGGCTAGAAATATGGATAATGGAGTGGTCAGCACCACTGGTTCATGTTTACTCTATTAGTTTCAAAAATGGAGGGATGAAGAGGTTTCAAAAGTCACTGGAATCTTGCCTTAGTCATTTAAGCAATTCAAAATTAACTAATGGTTCCAATTCTGTTTAGATCTGCAAAGCCATGGTGGAATTTTTACACAACCTTTGAACCTTAAAAAAACCTTGTGGGTTTTTTTCTCATGATGGTTTACACAATAAGTAGATGGCCCTATCAATAATGTACCATGGAAATGTAAATCCTCATATTTCCTAAACTTTTCTGTTCACAGCCTAGCCTTCTATTGATCCCCTAGTCAAATCTGCCTTTATCTTGAAATTTCCTCACAGGCATTAAAAAAAATTCTATTAGGGCACTCAGCTGTGAAAGAAACTCCTTCCTCATCTTCCTTTTCTTTGTCTCCTCTGCTTCACTTCTCTTATTCAGGATTTAACATACTCTTAAAAACAATGAACCTTATTTTTCTAGCATTTTCATTATAGGGTRAAGAAGGAAAAAATATTTCTTTGTCTGAGACATTAAAAGAAAGGCAAACAGGAGGGTAGGAATGGTGATTAAAGGCATGTCATCAGTAAAAAGAGCCTTTCAGGTTGATAAAATTGGAGAAGGTCCCTTGTTAGGTGGGAGAGATGCAGAACTACCAGAAGGTATATGTGTTTCTTTTTTAAGCATTTTTTCAACCATAAACAACATGGAATCCTTTTTTCTATGAGACTCTAAAGCTGCCTGTTATGTGTAGCTGAAACTCCGAGGTTCTAATCCCTAAGCACAGAAAAATCTTCACCATGGGGTAAAGATTTACCTCATGGAAGAAGCAACTTTCTGAGAGAAGGATGGCAGTTTGAGACTGTGACCTGCCACAGGAACTGGGGTCCCTTTAACCCAATAATACATTATTTGAAATGCAGGATCTTGCCTTTTCTGTCAGAGATATAGTGACTTCATTTAGGATGGAACAGTATGTCTTACCAAATGCATTTTTTTATCCTATCGTTTCATTTACTCTTCCTGGGGAGAGGATATGTGTATAAGAGAGGGAAAACAAACCACATGTAACAGATATGGCCAGAGTTGTTCAGCGAATTCCGTGAAGTTGTTCAAACACTATTATTTGATGACCACACATTATTTTATTCAGAAACGGGAAGTAGGTCTTGGTAAACTTCAGTAGCATAGACATTCATGGTACCTATTCGAGCATTTGCATTTATTGCAAGGAAAAATAAGTATTAATTGGCTACTGTATTTCAAGATATTTTGTTTTAATCTTTATAATTGCACAGTAGTTGCAGTTTTGAATTCCATTATGTTGCCCTCAAGTTTAGGTAAGAAATGGGTCATTTTGCATCATGTATCATCATAGGCCGAGTCATCAACCATAACCTGCTGTTACAGTGATATCATTATGCAAATTAACAAAACAGACCATGAATTCAAAATTAAAACAATTTTCATATCAGGAAAACATATTCAATCTGCATTTCCATCAGATATTTATCAGACTAAGTATCTAATGGAAGTGATTATTTGAATTATGCATGACTATTTCAATTATTTAAAACCTACACATCTCTAACAAAATCATTGAGTTCTACCTGTCTAAAAAAAGCCTTTTCAAACTTAATATGAAGATATAGAATAATTAGATATTCACACACTAAGAACATGTAATTGTTTGTTTGTATTTTCCAATTTCAGTTCAGTAACACTGTTGTATTTGCATTGAGAATAGAATTTCTTACAAATGTTTCTTTCTGCTATGCTGTTTAGTTTTTTTAAATCTGTTTTCATTTGCAAAATTACCATCAAATTTGTTTACATCAAAACAGGAATTACATAAATTAAATTCCCAATGAGATCTACCTTAAAAGAATATTAAGGTTGAAAAGTTGAGTGCTCAAATGAAGGACTAACAAAATTAAGTATGCCTGTGTTACCCACATGCACATATATCTTCCATCCCTTGTGAATCTGTGGTTTTTCTAAATCCTAAAAACATACCTCTTCAAATTCATGCCCATTCAATGGTCAGAAATAGCAATTATTATAATGAAGTCATTATAGTTATGTATATATAGTATTACAATTTTAATTCCATCTTAAATATGCAATGCTTCTATGTTCATCATCCACTGCTTTATTTGTTTTACAGAATTCATCTTACACCTAACATAAAAAAATCAATTTAACCATAAATTTTAATGCAGGATTTTGCCACATCTGTGAGAAGGAGTCAATGGGATAAGGAGACAACACAGGACCAGGTAGACAACACAGGACCAGGTAAGTCAGATAATAAGTTCCCACATTCTTTTTCCAGTGTTAAAAGTTAAGGCTATACATAAGGTTTGGCTGGACTAAGAAGCAGACACGATTTTTTGGAAATAAAAGTTATCTTACAAACAAAASTGAATGTTTTTTCTGAGAAAATTAATACTGTAATTCAAGCGATCCACTCCAAATACCAGACCTATAGCTCCTGGTAGATCTAAAATTAGGAGTGTGAAAAATGTCTCTTGTATTTCCCTTCAGATTCTTAATGATTCATTTTACTGATGCATTTTCTCTTGTGTTTATCTTGTCACTGTTTTCATTTTCATTCATATTTACACCAAATATGTAAATGCAGTCCCAACACATTAAATAGCACATATATTTAGAATGTTAAACATACACTGTACATCAAAAAATGCTCTGGAGTTGCTCCCAACAGAGTTTTGCTATCTAAAGTTAATGAGTTTTAATGTGCAGTTTCCTTGTACCTTTCCTTTTTCTGCACATCAATCTGTTCATGGCATCTGTCAAGCATGCAATAGCAGGGAAATATTCTCTGGGGCTGTCAGTGGAATGACACCTTTCTCCTTTACTGGAGTTTGAAAATAATGCCCATATTTCTCTGAAATTCTCCAGGCAGTGTATGTCTGCCTTACAAAACCAACACCATCTGCCCAGGCAGATTCTCAGAGCAAATGACACAAAAGATTTTATCTGATCTCTGATGTCAAAGATATTACATTAGGTTATCAAACTTCCACTTAACTAGATGACTTACCTGCACATCTGACATTCAAATAAAATGGTTACACAGAACAGTGACTAGGGTTAATTCACTGTATTATCACAATCAATTATTATAAGCAAAGACTCTAATATATGAAGAACAATGCAATTACATGTTCAAATAAAGGATGGAACACTTTGGCATTGAATCACTGCATGGCAGATGACCTTATTGAAGCTATATGTATTTTAGCATTCCTAAGAAATTTAGAAGCACACATTGTGTCAGTAGGCAACACACAGACCTGTACTTACCCTGCAATTTATCATTGCAAGCAAGCCCCCACAGGTTTTCATTTTGAAGCTAGCAAATGATTTGTGGTTTCCTGAAAAAAAAAGCTCAGAATACTCAAAATTAAGAATTTCACTCACTTCTGAACAAGGCTCATATGAATTGGCCTAAGTTATTCATTTATGCAACTGTAAAATGGGCGTATTGTCCCCATCTGTCTTAGTTGATGGAAAGATATTTATGCATATTTATTTGTTTTTTTCAGTAAATTGTTCTTGACGATTTCTTGAAGAACCATTCCTAATTCTAATAAACTCAATAAAAAATTTGAAGTAAAATTAGAACTGCACTTCAACCTGAAGACAATGTRCATTTGCTTCTGACAGTTGCATTTTCTCTCCAGGCCAATTGTAAAAGTACCAAATGCCACAGCATCACCATTTACAGATGATATCAGAATTTTTACCCAAACAAGTCATCCTTCTTATTATCATTACCACAGCGCCTTCAAGTATGATGACTTCAAATGATTCCCCTCTAACCCGGTGATCTCATCTTCTGTAATTCCATTTCTTCAAACTGGCTCACCCTTGTCCTTTAACATTAATGGCAAAGAAATTATGACTATTGAGTGAGAACTACGCTCACATTAAGAGAAAAACTTATTTTTAACTATCAGTTTTTCACCAAGGATATATTCAAAATTATAATAAAAAAATAAATGAGGACATAGCACCAATCTCTAGTAGGAAAGAAGATTACCATGTGCTTTAGCAATATTGTATCCAACAGGTTTGAAATGCACTGGCTAAGTGCCTTCCTGAAAAATGATGATTGATTCACTTGGTGCCAATGTGTCTGAATTTTATTAAGTCACAGCAATGAGGGGACACTGTTTTTACTTTTCTTGAATGTGGCACAACCTAATTTCAACATTTCATTTGATGAGTACGAACATTTTCTATAAAGAGTTGATTATTTTTCTGCAATATGAATCCTTTCCTAGAAACAAAATAATTAACTTCAATTTTCAGAGCAATTCGAATTCATGGGGAGATTTGGGATGTTTTCATACAAGATACCTCTTATATGTCATATAAGAGACTACTATTTTTAATATAAATATTTAAGCTCAAAATTTATTTTAATGTTACTGAATACAAAATTATCTAGAAGAGCTAATTTGATGGAAGTCTAGGATGGTTATTTTGATAAGTCATTTGTAAATAATTTTCAAAATATCATTTCTGAACTCACTGCCAAAAAAGGTTTCAGTTTAGAGYATTCCAGCACTTCCTTTCAACGATAATTATGACCAGACAAGATTATGTTTTTTACCAAGTGTACATCAGTCTATAAACACAAAATTAAAGAGYTCAATATCTATGCAGCAAGGCTTCTTTTATTTCATTCAAAAGTAGCTGTTTGTGTTTCTGTAGTTCCTTCTAATCTTCCTTTGTTTTACTGCTTTAAAAAAAAATTCTTTTGTTTTATGCATCATAGTAGACGAGAAAAATATTAAATCCGAGTTATTTTAATTCTCTCAATAGCAGAGGAAGAACTAAATCCTAGTGGCTGGTTTACAAAACTAGACCTCTATGGCTTATAACTAAGCCAAGGAGACCTTGACCCCATCACGGTTTAGGCTGAAAAAAATACTTGTAGGGGATCAGCATTACGTCACTTACCAAATATATTTTTCAGAGAGTATCTCAGCAGCCCTACCAATTCCTGAGAAACAGAATAGAAAAAAAACCCCGTACTTTTCATCAAATGCAGTTTCTTTTTGCTACTCCTTTTGTAAATAAGTATCCATTTATTGTCGGTTTGACCAAGGAAAATCTTTCGGCCTCAGGCTAATAGTCTGTAACTGTGAGACACAAACTTCTCTGCTAACCCACCTTCTAAACCCCTGCTGCTGGGACCTGGAAGTCGCCTCCCTGGTTCAACACTCTAAGTAAGAAAGCAAACCATGTCAGCATAAGTCACTTAAAGAGCAGCATCTGTGCTTGTCTTTCGTGTCGTCCTCTGGTRCTTCAGACACGCTGAATAATTGAGCTTGCTGGACTCCTACCAAGTTATCTATCTCTGACGACTGGTGTGCTGTAAATTCAAGTAGAAAACTATTATATTCCGCTGAGCTGCAGCTCCTTATATAAAATGGTAAATTTTCCACAGATATTCCTGTCAACTTCATCCTGAAGGTAGGATTTAGGAAGGTTACATTTCTCAGCAAACAGTCAGCTGGAAGAGGTTTTTCAGCACCTCTCAGTATTTCCCTATAGTAAAGCAAGGTGAGGGTTTTTTCAGCCCTTAAAGAAAAATAAAAATTGAAAACATTTATTAKGGTTACAAGACTTTGCTGTAAGTTCAAGAAATGTTGTCTTGAGGTCACTGCATTGTCAGAAGACCTGAAGAATTGCTTCTCTGCATTGAATTTAACAGCAGTACCAGGTTTTAGCAGCATTCCAGCCAGAAGTGAAGGAATTTGGCAGATATTACCTTTACAGGCTCATTGCTTAATGTTTGCTCTTTCTCTTGTCTATGCTTTCAGTTGAACTCCTTTAAAAAAAATGACAAAGGAGTATCAGTCTCTAAAATTGATGGCTCTGAAGACAAATAATTCTAGAGCAGAGTCAGACTCTCTGCTACATTTTTTTCTAAAATTTTATTGGATGAATATGTGTATTCTATTTAGATTCAACTTTTTTTTTTAATTTGATATTTTTTCACTTCCATTTTTATTTTGCACAACTGTGAGAAGCTCAGTAGATGAAAAATGATACATAGGTCCGAAAGGTCCAAAGCCTGTGCTGAGTAAGCGTCATTCCAATCTGCTGCTAAAGCTAAGTGGTCAGGCACATGTTATTACAAAGTTCCTGATTCATCTCCTTTCATTAGAAAACTTTCAACAGCAGCAACAAAAAGAAAAAAACCTTTTAATGCTTTTTTCTATTTTTTTCTTTTCTTTCCATACTAACACCCACTCTGGTGCTGTGAGTTTAGAAACTGCTTTTTCTGAGTCTCTTAGTGGTTTGCACTACTCCAAACACAAAGCCATTGACTGGCACTTCAGAAAGTGATGTGAATAACTCACAGCATATTGGTTTTGACAACATAAAATAAAGGATTTGCCCCCCTGCTGTTATTGCCTTGAGGTGCTCTTGTAGAAAATAAAAATAGCTTCCAGAGGTAAAACTTTGAGGGGTAAAATTACACTATTTGTGTAAATGGAAAATCTGTGAGGGGAAAATGACATGAACTCTATATTATCAGGGCTCAGAACTACCACTGGTTTTTTGAATTACATGGCCACCTGTCACAATTTTACTTGAGATGTCAGTGAAATGGTAGGAGCCTGTCCTAAAAATGGGATGAGTAGCATTTAAAATATTTCATCGCTGGTGATCTTCACATCTGCATGTAATATTTTTAGACATAAATACTGTTGAAAAGTCATCAGCTTTCCTTCCTCACTGTCTCATAAAGCAACCTGATAAATACCAAATTTTCTTTTCAGTAAAATTATGCATTAATACCTTTGTTCAATCAGAAGCATCACTAAATAATGCACCAAGCACTAATAATCTGAATAAAACCAACAAAATCAGGGTTTGCTTTTAAAGAGCACATTTAATCTGGAAGAAACTCTAATTGCATTACAGAGGTTACTCTTTTGTCTACCACTTGTCATAGAAATGGATTTTAACACACTTTGTTAGCATGTTATATGGATCATTCAAACAGCATACAATACCCAGGAATGCCTTCAAGCTGAACTGCAGCCATCTCTTCAAAAAGATATAGCTATTCTCTAAAAATACGCAGCAACATAATGCAAGCTTTACTAAAATTAGCATRAAAATATGAATAGAAATAATATTCTAGTGGGAAGATCTTGGTTTTCTGTTTTTCCCGAAGTACAATAGCAACCGTTTTCATTTATATAATTTCCCAGTAGTTAGATCATTTATAAAAAAGGAGAAAAGGAGACCGCCCCAGCTCTAGGCCCTTGTCAGTGCCTTGCCAATGGCAACAGCCTCAGCTTTAGTTGGTCACTTTGCTCAAATGTGCCTTCTGATTTTCCTTCAGACAGAGTCCGAGACAGCTGCCTTTGTTATCATTCTTTTCTTTTCTATTCTTAGCTTCGCTAGCTACTGAGAAGAAACCTTTTCCTTCCTTTTCTTTTTAGCATAGTCATAATGTAATATATATATCATAAAATAATAAATCAAGCCTTCTGATCATGGAGTCAACATTCTTGTCTCTTACTTCACCTGAAAACCCCTGTGATCACTGTCACAGGGTCCCACTTCAGTCTCAGCTACGGATTTCCAGCCCAAATACAAACACCTCTCTCAACTCATTCTCCTTCTACTCTCTTGTATATTTGGCCCATCTAACATGTCCAAATTTGAATTTCAATACACTTTGAAGACATGCTACATCTGGTTGTCTGAAGAAGTGTAACTCTTGAATTGTCACTTATGATGCTAATGTTTCTAATCTTTCCCTCCTCCTTGTTTCCTTCCAGCTGTGCTGTTCTATGTGTGTAATTATGTCATAAAACCTTAAGTGTAAGGTCTGCAAGCCCTCCTCTTGGATGAAATTCCATCCAGAAATAAATTTATCTGTCCCTCCATTTTACATATTATCACTGAGTAAAGTAAAAGAACAAGAAATRAAAAATAATATAAACTTACATTCCATTCCTTGAATGAACTCCTAGTATCACACATGGGGGAAACTGGAGGCGCAAGAGTGGCAGAAGAACTATGTCTACCCAACCCCTTATTATAGCATCCAAAACTTATAACTGATATTGAAATATTTGCAATTCTAACTCAGCATTTCAATATGCTGAATCCTGAAAGATAAAAGGGACAAAGGGGAAAACAAAGGATGCAGCACAATGATAACACAGATTAGCTCTTGTCTCCACTACTCATCCAATTTTTCTTTATTGCTTCTGTTTCACAACTTGTTTTTCACAACTTGTTTCCAATTTTTGGAGTCACTTAGTGATTATCATGATGACTTCTAAATCATTTTACTTTAATTAGTCAGGCTTTGATCCCAAATAATTTTCATTGTGGCCCAGTGCCAGTCAGGGTGGAAAATAATTTCTGTCCACTATCAGTTTCAGAATGCAAAACAGGTCAATCTTTATACAGCAAACTGGTGAAAGATGAGGGAAGGTTTTGTTAGATGTTGATTAGAAACAGTTCCACAAGTGATTTTTTTTTCCTCACTGAACACTAAATGAAAACAGYTAATGGTTTATTTCCTTTGTGGCATGTGGTGCCATTGTAAGATAGTTGTTGCTATATTAATTCCATCAGCTTCTTAGATTTATATCTTGATGTATATTCAATCTCCTTCCTCAGTACTTTTTTCCCTTCCTTTTTTTGAGTATGTTTTTTTCTTATGCTGCTTTTCCACCAGAGTTGCTTTTACATTGAGACCAAAGGGGCTTTTATTTTTTCTTTGCTTACCATTTTTATCGTGCAAATTTGAAGTTTGACAATAGTGGAGCAAGATAAGAGGCTTTCCCTAGAGCCTCTGCAAATCCTTTGCACAATGCTTTGGAATTTAGACAAAATTGCTAAGCCCTTCAGATTGGTATCTATTTAGCCAATGAGAATTTGTATTATGATCTTTGTTATAAAGAACACCATGGGACAGCAAGAAAGTACTTATAGATTATACTGAAAAAGTAAGGAGTAGAATTTTAAGATGCTTTAAATAACTTTAGGGCAGAACATGAAGCACTTAGTCATATTGGAGAAGTATGAATCACTTGAAAAGACCCATGGAATTAAGTCGTAGAATTTGTCTAGGTATTCTTCAACATGAGAAACACCTCTAAAATCCAGACCATAAATTGCTTTCTGTTTTGCATCCAGTAAATTATGCATGTAAGGCCCTAAACTTCATCTTGAATATAACACTGAAGAAAACTTTATTCTTTAAGTGGATAGTCATAGTCTGTGATTTATTTTACCTAACTTAGGACACTTACAGTTTCTTCAGTCAATAGAGATGAACCTTCAGAGGTGACACATTATTTTTGATTTAAACAAAAACTGACAGAAGTTACCCTACATGCAGAGTATTCATCCACTTCATCATGTATAGTATTCATCCAATGAATAATTAACATAGTTTTCTTTTTAAAAAAAATCCCTTATTTCTAGCCTGCACATGGTTAGCTACCACATGCAGCTGTTGGATATCAATATGTATTTTACCAAGAATGAAGAAACATCTATTATCAGAAGTCTATTTCCAGTACATGACAATATCCCTTTTAAAGTACTCTTTGACAAACTGAATAGCTTCAATTTCTAAATCCCTTTCTTTTTCTTAAAGATTTCTGTGAAAAATGTAGGTAGTTCTTTCTGTTTCTTAAACATTTTCATGTTTTAATAAGAATTTGAATAATACCCCAGAAATGACAAGATACTCTTCACTTGATGAACTTTGGCAGTTTATTAATGACTTATTGGGTTGCCCTAAGGATAGTGAACTTAAATCAAAATATTCAGGGTTACAGGAGTATTACTGTTACAGAGATTCCAAAAATATAGGGGCAGTAATTAGATTTGGCCATATAGGTATGAATGCCACCAGAAAAAAAAAAAAACAAATAAAACCAAACCAAACCAAAACCAGAATCATTTTAAATATTAATATTTCATCTTTAGAAATTTGAAATGTCAAAGTGGTAAAACCACAATCTAATAACTGTTTATTCTAAATAAATTTATTTTTTCAGGATCCAACCACAGAAATAGAACCTCAAATCCATGCATAGGAGCATCAATGGATGCCATTGTTTGATAGTACTGGAAGATGATGGAAGTAACAAATGAAAACCAAAGTTCTACTTGTGTCAAAGCGAAAAAAAGAGCACAGAGACTGAAATCCTGTTCTCCCCAGGAARCAAATTCAACCAAAAATTATAAAAAGACATATCTATTAATATGYTTCTATTAATCAATATAATGAAATCTAACCTATATTTATGTGTGTGCACAAATATATATAAAAATACAAAAATCATACGGAAGTCATACAAATATCTGCACCACAGGATATCGTGAAACATAAATATAGTGAAAAGCTCTGTTCCAATTCATTGATTTCAACAAATCATTATATTAATATTAAAGTGTTCACACACATAATTCAAATTTAATTTGATCTTATTTGATGTCATGGATAAGGAATAAAATATAATATCTAAATGGATTATGATGCCTGTAATGCCCATTCCCATCCCCAGTCTCTTTAAAAAACACCTTGGTTACAGGAACCTCTAATTTACATAATTTTATAGTGATATAATGCCACAGCAGACTAAGAAAAATATTATTTTTGCCCCCCAAAATCACCCTGTATATAAGTATGAAAGCTGATATAATCCTGCCTTAGGTAATCTTAGTTGCTGGGAAGATTCACAACTGGAAACAAAAGAAAGTCTGCACTCATTTTGTTCAGGGCTGTATAAATCCAACACGGAGATCACATTTCTTAGGAATTTGTAGAGGTGCTAATTCTAAGCAATTCTGTTCTATCTACTTATTCTAAATTCAATTGCATAGCAAATAGGAAACATGAAATTCTCATAGTTAATTATATATGAGAGGGGAAAAAAACCACACAAATTTTCAGCCCCTACAATTTGAAAATAAAGATATATGGGAGAGTCCAGGAAAAGAACAACAGGGGAAGAGCAGGATCTGCACAAAGGAAGAGCTGCAAAAAAGAAGATAACACCACGCTAAATGTCATAATTTTATGGCATTTTGAAAGTAAGCAGATATTCCTGAAGTACAAAAGAGCAGGAAGAATTTGTAGGGATTTGTAGCTCTGAAACAGAGTATAGTTTCATAAAGGTGAGAAAAGTTTGGGAAAGGAAAAGAGCACATCAAAACAAATAAGGTTCCACCGCAGCAGGAAGAGTAAAAGAAGGTTTACATGCAGCAGAGGAGAAAGATGAGAGAACTGAAAGTAGTTAGTAGCAGTAGAAACAGAAAGGTAAGGTAAAGAATGAAAGAGATGGAAGGAAATGAAAGAAGCAATAGAAGGATGTGATTAGGAGAAAAAGTATCCCAAAGATCCAATTTGGGATTGCACAAAGCTTTGTAGAGGCACAGAGAGATGAGAATAATCAGTGGAGATAAAAAGAACAGACCAAAAAAGTGAATGGACGAATGAGTTGGATTAATTCAACAGGGAGAGGCAGTTAGATTGAAAGCAGAAAGCACTTTAGAACTGTTCTTCAAGGGATGAATTGCATTAAAGATCCAGCAACTGTATTTTCATAGGTATAGCCTGCCCCTAAACATCTCCTTGGATGCAAAAGCAGCATTCAGGACAGTAACAAGACTTGATGTTCCTCACCTCAAAACCTCATTGTGTGCCATTYCCTAAGTCTTGTATCTGAAAGACCTGAGATCCTACAGCTGAACCTCCTCTACCTAAGTGAGTCAGCCGCCCTCTCCACAGTGCCCGACCCTGTCTCTCCCAAGGTCCAGGAGCAGACTGGCTGAAGGGAACACACCTGCTCCTATGGTGGCAGCAGTCACCACCTCCTCCCACACTTCCTCCACCATCTGCTGCTCCACAGGATCTGAGGAGGAAGGTAGAGGAGGAAGAATCAGAGGGGTGGGACTCAACCTCTCCCTTCTAAATGCAAAGTGCCTGCAAGTCTGAAGGCTGTGGGTATATACTTCCCATTCATCAACCACATTGTTATACAAGCTACAGTGCTACCCAGTGACATTTTAAATGAAACAGCTACAGGCTATGCACGTAGGATGAGGGATTATGAAGCAGGAGCAGCTAAAACACCTTGAAAGAAGGGCACAGAGAAATAGCCCAGGGCTCTGAGGAGCATCCCAAGATGCAGAAAGACAGAGTTGCCAGCATTTACATGCCCTTTGCCTTGCCTGTGCAGGAAAAGCTCTTCTCCTAGATACACCAGCTGCTGGCACAGGTGTATCAAGGGAGGCAAGGAGGAAATCAGAACTGCCCAAATCGGGAAAACCAGTCAGAGAAAAGCCACAAAAAAAACCAAAACAAAAAAACCCCAAAACAAAACAAAACAAAAAAAAATACCCAAGCAAGAGGAGTAAATTAACTCTGTCTGATGATGGTTTCACAACCTGTTGGAGCACACTGCTGCTACCCTTACAGGGACTCTTTGACCTTCCCTGAGGGAATAAATACCAACCTGAAAGGATTAAAACCAGCCCTCACCTGCTATTCATCCCCTAGAATGTATTCTAGTTGCATATCCCTGGTGCAAAGCAGACACAAATTTGCTTTGAAATTTGTCCGTGACATGTAGCTTCCAGTGCTGGGCCCTCAGCACTTGGTGTAAGCAGCACCTCCTGTGACAGGAGGGCTGACTGCCCTGCCCAGGACCTTGTTGAGGTGAGGGATAATAGGGTGCCTCGGCAGGAGAGTGTAAGATCTCCTTAAGGTCAGGGATATCCTTTTTGTCATTGATGAGGACATAAGTGGGAGAACACGGCTGTGGCTGACAATGGTAATTGTCATGGGAAGTTAGAGGAAAACCAAGGTCTTTTACTAAGTAAAAGAAAAGGTAGCCTTGCCTGTCTTGTCACATTATCCAACTGGCATCAGATCTAACAACTCAGGCTAAAGCATGAGACCTGGGTAATAGAGTTTTGTTACTATTTTGACAAAGGACTCTGCTTGAAGAACTTAAGAACCAAGCCTAGAAATTCTATAATTAAGTCCTTTATATTGCAAACCTTTAGCTCAAGAAAAGAAGATAGTTTGACTTGAGAAAACACCCATCACAAGCTACAATTAACTGGAATCTTACTGYACTGGGATGCTACCAAACAAGTGCACCAAGGAACACTTTTGTTCCAACAGACTCTGTGTCTTAGATATATCTGTAGTAATTAAGATTAGAAGCTGTGAAGAAGAAACAGATCACTAGACAGAACAACACCAAAGTAGAATTCTAATGTCAATTTGAAGTTAGTTGAAAAAGGCTTAGGGCAAGGTATGGTATTGTTGCTTTTTTTTTCCGTGTGATAAATGAGGTGACAAAATAAAGCTAATTCGTTTGTCAGAAGAGGCTTCTGTATAATGAGAAGAATAGGTGTATGTGTTTACTAGATTGCCCATTTTGATTTCTCAAAAGAATATATAAATATTTTGTTTCTATGATCATCCTTTTGAAAGCTATGTATTGTGGCACTCTTCCTTCCCAACAATTATTAATAAAGGGATACAAAATTAATTGCTTAGCATTTAATTCCAAATTTCATTAATTTGTTGTCAGTATTTCCTTTAGGTAAGTGGCATCTGAGCTAGACTGTCCTTTCAGGCTCTATTATAGAGCATTGCATTCAAATTAATCATGATATTTCTGTTCTTCTGTGTGCCTCCATACTTTCAAAAAAACAACTGCTTATATTATAGATGCACAAAATTGCATGTGTATCTATAATATTTTATATAAATATATGCATGTCCAGCTTAGTGCCAGGTGGATGCTAAAGGTGTCTGCCTTCTCCAGCTGCCTTAGTCCAGTTGTCTTCTCCTTCCTGCCCAGGCTGACACTCCCCTGTTTGCAGGTTACCACATATCCCAGAGGCTCACAGACACAGGCACACCCCTTACACACACCCAGCAGTTGTAGGATGGTACAGGTGCTCATCAACACCCCCATGTCTGACTACAGCRGCAAGCGCAACATTTCACTCACACTCCCAAGGCTCTCAGCAGGCGCAGCCCTTGTGGCGTTCGTTTACATGGCATGAAGGGTGAGATCCCCCAGGGAGAGAGTTGGGAAATGATCCATTAAGAAGACATAAGAAAAGAGGACAGCTGGGTTCATCAGGTGCAGGGGGTCAGCTAGGCAGCAGTACTGACTGGGCCCATTTTACACGAGTGGTCCCTTTCACACTGGTTTCTGTTAATCCATACTTGTTCCTTCTGGCTCCTCCCTCCTCTGCACATAGCCTCAGCATTAGGTACTGTCCCACCAAGCCATTCCAGCACCGAAGCCACTCAGTGGCTTGCATCTTCWTCTGTTGTGAACTCACTTTGTCTGGAGCCCATCAATTACCTTGACTGACCAGGTTGATTTCTGACTATTGTCTTTTTTAGTGCTGGTTGGTTATATTTTATTTCTGTCTGTTTTCCTCCCTTTCCTTTCCCTATCCTCCACAAAAAAAAATAAAAATAAAACACCCTTACACATCAGATATCACTACCAATTAGTTTGACAATCCATGTTTGTTCTTATTGCAACCTGTCTTACCAAGTCTTAGTCAGGTTTGTATCTGTTTGGGTTTTTGTTCGATTGGTTCGGTTTTATTATGATTCCTTTGCCCAGATATTCTTAAAAGAATAGACACATTCCTTCCAAATACTATTAGACTTAAAATTTACAAAGTCCAGGTGGATTTAAACTCAGATTTTTTTTTCTATAGCTTGAAAGCTCAAAGGGAAGAAAAAAGAAACAGTCAGATAGATGTGTACTCTGACTACCTGCACAGCAGAAATCAGTGTACTAAGAAATGTTCAGACACTAAAGAAGCTGAATAGCCTCTTTGCATTTTTTTTGTATTGCTTTCACTCCACCACCTTGGCATATCAAGCTTGCTCTTTGCATAGTGAAATTTTCTGAAGTGTAGGCTACAATAGCCAATCAACTCTTCCTCTTTAGATTAAAAAAAATAAAAAGGGC
Organism: Cardinalis cardinalis; assembly: GCA_014549065.1. Lineage (NCBI taxonomy): Eukaryota > Metazoa > Chordata > Aves > Passeriformes > Cardinalidae > Cardinalis > Cardinalis cardinalis. Next base: position 7,165,153 of record JACDOX010000027.1, on the reverse strand, counting down.
AAATCCATCCCTTCATCCCAGTCTGCTTTATGTATAAACCTATGCATAGAGTTCTAGTTAAGGGATTTTTGAAAGTTTACAAATCTATTATCACCAATAATTAAACATGGATGGTTAATCCTGGAGATGAATTTGGGAAGAATGTTAAAGCAGTGATATTTGCCTCTAGATAATCAAACCTGGGAAGCACAGTTTAATTTGTATCCATTCTAAACAGCTTCAAGCGTAGGGCTTCTCTGCACGTAGTTCTTACCACAAATGTTTCACTTGAAACTAATTTTTATCTTCGCAAATTACTTCTAAGGACTCAGTCATGTTTTTCTTGTGCACCCCAAATTAAGTCAGTTTATTTTAATTACGTGGGTGCAAAGGGGATATTTTTTTCATCACATTAGTTTTGATACACAGAGTCATCAGAATATACTCAAAACCTTTTCTATTTCCAAACAAAGAATAATATGCGAAGAGTAACAAATGCAGTTTTCATTGGTCACATAGCTTCTTCCTTAACAAAAGCCTGACTTCTATAAKTTTTTGAAAAATGGTTTGAAGCAACATGGTCTTTCATCATGTTCATTGACTGAGCAAAGTTACTGTTATGACATTGTAAAAGACTAAACACACAACACAAGTAATTATGTGCATGCCAGTTTGTGGACGAAATAGTGGAACAGCTGTTTCATGACTCAAGTCATAACTAATAGAAGACATAATTAGCACAAGCTAACAGATTTTTAGAGAATGAGTGCTGTTAAACTAGCGTTTGACTATTAAATTGGAACTCTAGTTACTAAAGAGAAGAGAATTACTGCAATGTGCTCAAGACCCTGTCCATCTCATTCCCTTCTTCCCTATCAAAAATAGCAAAAGAAATGCTTAGTGAACACCTAAGAAAATTCTTTTGTTCATATGTGTTGCAGACATCTTTTCATTAAAATCCTTTCATTAGGATTTTTCCTGCTGAGAAGCTGAGAAGCTTCAGCAACAAAATGTAAACAATGGTTATCTGCTGCTGTGGAATGCAACAGGTGGATCTGTGATTGGCCCATCTTGGATGTTTACAATTAATAGCCAACCACAGCCCAGTTAGCTTGGACTCTCTGTCCAAGAYGCAAACCTTTTCTATTTATTCCTTTCTATTCTTAGCTTAGCTAGCCTTCTGAGATGATCCTTTTCCTTTCATTCTTTTTAGTATAGTTTTAATGTAATATATATATATCACAAAATAATAAATCAAGCCTTCTGAAATATGGAGTCAAATCCTCATCTCTTCCCTTATCCAAAGACCCCTGTGACCACTGTCACACATATGTAATTTTAATACAGAGCAGCCTTCATTTCTACAATGAAATTGGTTATATCACTGATCTTTGATGCAGCCTTAATAAGATGAGTGGAGTCAAGCTCATGATTTTTTTCATGCTTTTCCCTTTAAGCCTAGTTTAGTTTCCCTTTTCATGGAGAAAACTTTAAGAAAAATTAAAAACAGGGCAGCATTAAACTGTCCATAGGCATGACTACATGAAATTGGAATATATTTCGAAATGTTGTACTTTGATCCCATTAAAATAAGGGGAAAAATAACAGAAGTGCTTTCCTATTTCAGAAGTATCACCAAGGTGACTTCTGACATATTTGGGATGTACCAATTCTAGATGTGCATGCAAGTAGGGTTTGTTTTGATTCCCATCATTTTATATCAATATAAACAATCACGAAGTTCAAAAGCTACTGTGAGCCATGAAAGATTTCCACTGAAGAAATGAAGCCTTCTATAGAGAAAAGGAAGGAAATTGAGGCAGCTCTATTGCACCTCATGTGAAACCCTGCAGATTTCCCCAAATCACATAGTTCTTAGTTTAGATTTGTTTTTTTGTTTTCCCCATCATGCATGGAAATCAAAAAGGACTAGAATAAATGTCCTCCAAGACTTTAATAAGACACTTCAACCAGGCTTTATTTTAACTGTTTCCCCAAATAGTTATTGTATCCTCTGTTTAACATAGGTCCAAGAAAACCATACCACATTAAACCAATCTACTTGCTCAGAAATGTGCTTACTGCTCAGAGACAGATTGTCAAGCTTGGCCAGGTGTAAAGTCAAATTCACAAATTGCATGCGAAGCAAAATAAAATTTAAAAATCTGAGTATGCTTCATTATGTGGTCAAAATGTCACTTTGTGCTCTCTCTGAATTTCAAAACATCCTCCTTTATTTTCTAGGGCTTCAGACACATTCTGATCTCTAATATAATAATTTGACCACTGTATTAGAAAAATATTTTTCTCTCATAAGTCAAAACAAAGCAGAAAAAATCTGGAAAATTATTTATATTTTAAACWAGAAAAATATTTCTGTTAAAAGATGTGCAGATAATTACTACAGCTAAGAGAACACAGAAAACCTAACAGCTATTTGTTTGTTTTGTATTGAAATTCTACTAATTCTTCTATGTAGCATAAATTTCCGTGGAGCTGCTTGCATCTTGTTTTGAATCAATGTCTCTCCTGAAACTTCAGTCTCCAGAACAAGATTGGAATGCAGAAGTGTTCAGAATAGGAAGCCCCTCACCAAAAAGTGAGTAGTTCAAGGGAAAAATTTGCTAATTTCTTTTATGAGCATTTTACTTGTGCTAAACACAAATGCCATTGGAAAATCAGAATCTGATTGCATTTCATCAGTGACAAACAAATTTAAAAACTCAGTAAGATTGTTCAAGTCACAAAAACCTGTGCAGTTACAATCACAGCTCCGGAAACTGAACACCCCATTCTCACTATTGTTTTTTTCTTGGTTTTTTTCCCTTGTAAATATTCTCTGGATAGTACTGTCATACTCATACCGAAGTGTCATCCTTCCTATCTTGCAGTGACTCAAGAAATTCCTTCTTAAGATGACTTTTAGGCATAATTTACTCAAGATGTGAAAGTTGGTTTTTACTCTGAAGGCACATCACCAAGAGGAGAAAAGATTCTGGACATGGTGTTGACTGAATAAAACAGATGTACAAGTAAAAATAATTGAACTCACTTTCTCACAGTTGTCTTGACTCTACAGTACTATCAAAAACTACTTGCTTAAAAAAATACCTTTTATTTTTCTGTAGTAAAAAGAACAAAGTAGAGCACCTAAGTACAAACTGAGCATTTGTTGCAATAAAAATTTATATTTTCTTTAATCTTCCTATGAGATACTGTGATCTGAGACTGATCCTGAAAAAGTTTGCAACAAGTAATGCTTGCTTCACCTTCTACATCRACATTCTCCAGATGAATGGGCCAGACATCATCACTGAACTCAGGTTACAAATATGTTAAAGATGTCAGAAAGGCTTCCTTGTTCTTCAATTCTCCCCATGTATGCACTGACTTTATATAAATATAGATGTGTACACACAACATCCTTTTGGTTCCTTATTCCTTTTCACTGAAGGCATGCAAAATAAGGGGTCTCCAAGATCAGAAGTCCAGAACACTAAGATGTACTGCATGAGGCATCAAAAATTCTTAGTACTGTGTGGGAAACTACCAGTCCTCGGAATGGCCTTCATATCCAACTCAAAATTTTTACTTAGGTGTGTTGAAAAATCAACATTCACCTTCCTATCGCAGTAACTCTGAGAAAAAGAAGTCAAACTGCTGATAAAAGCCTATGGATTTGGATACTCACCAGTACACACCTGTTTTCATATACCACTGTCAACAATTCATTTAAAACCATCGTGATTTAGAATGAGATCTAGGTTTGAATTTCTGTTGGTACTTCTGTACCCATCCAGTGGCTTCAGACCATTGCTTGAAAAACAGATGTTTTGGTGGTTTAGGAGGTTTGTTTGGGGGTTGTGGGTTGGTTGGGCTTTTTTGTTCTTGGTGGAGCTTTTGCAACTCAAACTTCTATTTCATATTATCTGAAGAAAGATCTGATTTTCCTTAGCATGGCCCTTACAAGACAATAATTAAAATATTATGGATCTGAATGTCTTGGATCTGAACACCATTAACCACAGCACTCTGGGGTTTGTATTGCTCAATATGATATACTCATCCATAGATGTGTCAGCCTCTGTCCTTACAAATTCCTCTAAGGTCATGGTTAAAAAATGCAAGTAAGAGCAAGGGAGAAAGAAGGGGGAAAATATGTTTGTACCTAATACTTGGAAGAGTCAATTTTGCTTGCAGCATCAGATCAGATAGCTTAGAAAGCACTAATTTAATGGTCTGCATCCAATGTGTTCTGTTCCTTATAATCCAGGCAAGTTTATTCTCTGGTATACCCTAGAGGGTTTTCTCACCATGTGAAGAGAGAAATAAATTTTATAGGCAATACGTCCTTCCCATAAAATACCTGAACTACCTCATTTTTATCTGAGCAATGATGCAAGACAGAGGGAGCTGGCCACTTACACCACATATGGTATCACTTCTGAGGAAATCTCTTTTTCAGCTACTATCATTATCCCTAAATTTCTACATTTAAGAAGCACCTGGCCATTCTATGTAAATGTTGATGATGGGCTCAGCTATGGCAGTTATCAGTATACTGTAATGAAAGTGAGGTCTTCGGGTGGCTTAAATGAATCTGATGAATATTTAGTCTGGATGAGGAAATCAAAAGCTAAAAATAGCAATATTCAAGGATCGGAAATTCCAGGAAATATAGAAGCATTGATCAAATCACTCTAGATGCAAAAATTGTAGAAAAGCATTGAAAAAGATCTCTCATTTTTTAGTACTTTCAAAGGATCTCAATAGTTGACTAGGATGTCAGTGTAGGAGAAATATATAAACCTCAGAATATACCATTTGCAAAGAACTTGCATTCAGAGAGACAGCCAGAAGTGAGAAAATAAAAATGAGATACTGGGGAATAAAAAATTGTACTTCTGACACTTCTATCACCTTAGATCTGTCTGGACATGATAGCGAGACAAATTTTAATGACATGATTGAAAAAAAAAAAGAGAAATGACCAAATATGGGAAAGGATTATGGGAAATGCATCCTAATCATAAAGATAGTAGAAGAAATCAGGCACTTGGTTAAAAATCTGTTTGAGGCTGGTTTTGTGTACCAATCAATATCAGGTGTCAACTACTCCTTACTGAAGGCAAAGATCATTTGTGGGGTGGGGAAGGATCATGGAAGGGTTTTGAAGGTGATGCCAAGCAGCTTGTGTTTGAAGTGTCAGAAAAGCAGTAGCTAGTGAAGGAAGGTGTGGAGAGAGGTGAAATGGTTGAAATGACAGGCCAGGAAAATGATCTTTGCAGAAGCTGAGCAAGATTGCATTTTTCAAAGGAGGAAGGAAAAAAGGGTGTTTCAGAAGCCGAGACGTGAGATATTTCAGCTGTGGAGATAGATAGCAATGCCACTTCTTAGATGTGGTCTGTAAAAAGAATCTGAAAACTAGACATTACATGAAAGGGAGGATTTAGAAAGTGGATTCAATCAAACAGGACAATCATCATTGTAGATGTCACCATTACCTAAGGAAAAATTCTTCCAAAACAAAAATGGCTGACTTTTCAATAACCAGTGACTGTTCATCACTATAAAGTCCCTTTGGAATATACTTAGCTTTGCTGGGTTTCTATATTCTGGTTTTCTGCATTTCTATTTCCTCTATCACTATTTTTCCTTCCTTTGTCATCACTTTTAAAGCATAGTCAGATTCAAAGTATGAGTGATTTGCAGTGCTTGTGCATGACAAAATGCAGCTTTATGATGAAAAACTTAAGCACTTTCTAGCAAACACATAATTTAGGGCTGAGTGCTGATGCCATAGCTTTGCAGCCAGGAGTTCAGTCGCCTGCATCTCGGGTCAATAGCTACAGGAAGTTCTAGATGCTTCCTGTGTGCAGTAGCATTTGATGTTTAATGCTTCAGGAGACATCAGAATCTTTGATAGTAGGCGCTGAATCAATAGTGTAGTGATGTCCAAGAGGATTACCTAGATAGATTTTAAGCCCAGAGGCATGTGATCTGAAAATCACTGGGAACCAGCACTGCTGTTTATAATGAGCAGGAAGTTATTTGGATAGCAGATCTACTAATTTCATTCAGATACTCAGAATGATCAGAATATCACAAAAACAAAATCTATCTGCTTTTAATACAGTTACTGGAATCTTGGGCACATGTGAATGAGTAAAACACAAAGTAAATCCAAATAATTACATGAATTTTCCATAAGGTTTAGAAGGGTTTTAGTGACATCTTCAAGAGACYGAGGTCTCCCTGATACTGATTTATGTCTCTCTACCATGAACTGTCATCTTAAATCAGAACAACACAGCAGTCCTAGTTAGATTGGATTCCTGTCCAAAACTTGCCATACACCTTTTCATGCGGTATACTTCTGCAGCAATTTGTAACATTTTTCATTAGCATTTAGATATAGCTGTGGGTTTAATTTCTGAATTTTCAAATGAAACAAACTATATTAATACTTCATGTTCCTCTTCTTTCACAGCCCTTTATGTGCTGGCCATTGACAAAATGTGACAGAGACAGAAAGGAGATTATTAAGGGGAAGCGTTCAGGACTACTTTCTTTTTCAAATGGCATAAATATCCAGGAGACTGTTGTTTTAAAAAGGGTTAATTTTTCACCAAAACTTCTAATAATATTRTTAACCAGCTTTGTGTAGTATTTAATTCTGGGTTACATAGTTTATCAACAATGGGAAAACCAAAATTTTTAGGTCAAACTGTTCAGTGACTACATACTATATAGAGAGATTGATGCATAGCTGTCACTAGCAGCCCTGTTTTATAAATTATATCCTTCTGGAAAAAGCTCCAATTTTTCATATTGATTGAATGAATACTACTGAGGATATCAAACTTCAAATACTACTGAAATATACTACTTCAAATTTCAGCACAGAATTCTGAATTCAGATATGCTTTTGAACAGAGGYCTTGTTCCATTTTAGTATTTCTAGGTGGAAGTTTTGAGTATTGCAGTACTTCCTGGAGCATCTTCATACCTTGTAATATTATATGAACAAAGGGGGTCTCAGATCTTGTTGGGTCTCTGGAAGGAMGACCAATAGACTAAGCCAACAGTCTAGGCGTATTTATTCACTGAAAAAGTGCCTTGAAAACAATGTTTGATTCTGTTCTGGGACATCTGCATAAAACATTTGAGTTTCTTACAGAGCAGTTCACCTCTGCACTGATTAGATGACTAGCCTAAACCTCAAGTCTGAGAWAGAGCATTCCCACTTTATTCAACTAAAATTTGAAGTATTGATTCAGATAAATTTCTAAGTTATCTATCTAAATATCAGTGACAGCTAGAGGAATAAATAAAGTCAAGGATTTATTTTCTAGACTAGTCCATATTAAGGAAATAATTTACCTAAAAGTAATTTTTCTTGTGTAAGGGTGAGAAGGAGAAAATTCTTACTCTGTTTTYAGAAAGAGGCAGGGAAAAAATAACAGCATTTCTCCAGCCTGAAGAGARGAATTTGACCCAAATACTTTGAATCTTAATCCATTCTTTGATCATTGACTAAATTCCTCATTACAAGTGATCATGTCTGCATTTGTCTGAGGAATGCTTGGGATTCCCTGTTCCAGCATTCCACAGAAAGATTTTTATTCCGTTGTATATTTTTATTTTATTAGCACATAAATATGCAACACTACTCTAAGTTTAAGTTAGAATCTTGAGAATAATCTTGAGAAAAATCTTAAGAATACAAGATTTTTTTAATCATCTTCCACAGCAGTTGTGTTCAAGCAAACGCCCTCAGTTGCCAACACTGAAAAAAGATGAAAGTCAGTCATTCCAGTTCATGCAGTCCAATATAAAGGGACTGGATGTGCTCTCTATTGAATGAAATAACACTGGGGCAGAGAAGGCACTATGTTCCTATGTGACATGACATTATTGAAGTGATATGCTTCTAGAATCCATCCTTTAGTTATTTTCTTGGAYGTTTTGGGCAGAAGGAGCAGATTGGTTTGGGGTTTTGTTTGTGAGGGTTTGGGGTTTTTTCTGAAGTTTTAAAAATCTTTCATGTCAGCGTGGTTTCTATAATTTTGAAAAGGATAGTGGAGCTGGGGTGAGAAATTATATGTATTTCCTTCTTATATTTAAACTGCTTTGACTTTATCTTCAGTCCTTTTTTGATCTTTTGACATGCATCTCTCCTGACTTGCCTGATATCTATTCTAAGCAGTGAAATGATTGATCACAAARTATTTCAAATATGTATTGTTTGGAGAATGTAATATCTAATACTCTCTTAATAAAACCAATACACACAACACAGGTTTTATCTGACACTAATGCATTTTTAAATCCTTGGACTCATCAATATGATTGTGGCTAAAATACTACTAAAATGTATTTGGCACTCCCTCCTCATGTAGCTGGCAGGAGTAGGCTGTACACAGACCTTCATTTGGTCTTCATTTTCCTCTGCCTATTTTTGCAGATGAGTCAACCTTTGATGCTGACTGAGAGTAGAGCTGGCAATTGCTAGGCCCAGATGCCACACTCGGGGCTCCAAGTCCTGAACAGAAGGATTTGTAGCTGGCTGCTGCCATGTGCTACTTTAGATTCACTGTCTATAACCTGGAGGGTTTATATATAATTTGCCTGCTGCTGCCTTGGTCATTGGTATCCATGAGACGTTCAGTGTTGCCTGGCTAAGACTGAGCCTTCAGTCCACAGTTTGTGCATGTCCAGCTTTGTGCTCTACATTTTCCACTCCTGTCACACAGCAAATGTGTGCACTGGGAGGAAGAATAATTCTCATGCCAAACATGCACACAAGCAGCGGACAGAAAGTTTCTCAGGAAACAGAAAATTCTGTGAAGTCTTTCCATAAAATCACACATTTTAGATGTCTGAATGCAAGTCATTTCTTCCAAAATAAATCTTTGTGCCAGTACAGTAATTCAGGTTGAGGATCTATAAATCTTATTGAGATAAATAATTTTTTTAAGGAGGTTGWTATTCACCTTTTTGAATGACTACATAAGACAAAAATAAAAAAGAAGACGCTTTCTTTATAATCAAAATGTTGTTGATTCTGAAATAGGCAAGCTGGAAAAATAGCCAAAGGTTTCTCTAATGCAATATTACAAGAACTTCAAAATACATAATACCTCTTTGAGTTAACTGGGTATCTAATAATTTCTCCACATGTGCATCAGTTACCACCAGCAGCCACCATATATATAAAAATTACTGCAAAAATAAACTTGCTTTTATGGAGATTATATTATTGTGTTATCAGGGAGATTAGGGACAAGGAGATCATATMTTTTACTATTCGTATGTTCAGTGCAGTCCTATATTCAGTACAATTAAAGTCCTATTTGTTTTGGTTTTTTTGTTTTCCCCCAAGTCTCCTAATCAGGCTCTTTTAGTAGATTTGATTGTGCAAATAATACTCCCAATTATGTTTGTAGTAAGAAGTAGACAYTTGAGTAAAAGACAAAGAAGCAGGCCCTAGATCTGTGAAATGGAGCATTCTATGGAGGACAGAGGCAGCACAGGAAAAGAGGCATTATCAAGTGAAAATCTGTAAGAACTGAGTTAAAAGTTGAATAAAGCCCTATGGGATATAGCACTGAAGGCCAAAGGAATAGAAATCAAATAAGTTTGCCAGTGACACCAAACTGAGAGGAGCTGTCGATGCTCTCAAGGGCAAAGAGGCCCTGCAGAGAKATGTGCACAAATCAGAGGCCTGGGGAATCACCAAGCATTTGAAGTCCAACAAGGACAAGTGCCGGATTCTGCACCTGGAATGGGATAACCCTGGATGTACAGASAGACTGGGGAATGAGRGGCTGGAGACCAGGACCTGGGCATCCTGGTCCATGGCAAGTTGAACATGAGTCAGCAGAGCCATGGCAGCCAGGAGGGCCAGCCCTGTCCTGGGGGCATCAGGCRCAGCATCACCAGCAGGCAATGGAGGGATTGTCCTGCTCTGAGCTGGGGCGGCCTCACCTCGAGGGCTGTGTGCAGTTTTGGGTGCCACAATATATGAAAAACCTTAAGCTGTTAGAGAGTGTCCAAAGGAGGGCCATGACAATGGTGAATGGCCTTGACAGGAAATTACAAGGACCAGCTGAGGTCACTTGGTCTTTTCAGCCTGGAGGAGACTGAGGGGAGACCTCTTCCTCATGAGGGGAAGAAAAGGGGCAAATACTCATCTCTTCACTCTCTGACCAGTACCAGGACTCTGAGTTCAAGTCTTTGGACAATGCTCTCAAGGCACTTTGCGTGATTCTTGGTGGTCCTGTTTAGGGCCAGGAACTGGACTCGATGACCCTGATGGCTCCCTTCCAACTCTGCATATTCTATGATTTTATGATTTTATGATCTCTGTCCCTTCRCAAAAACTGCAAAATCCTGAGCTGTCTGGCTCCACAAAGAAATGGCTCAAAAAGTTTGTGCTTTCCCTCATGTTCATAACATGATGTCTGCTACATTTTCCATAGCATACGAGAGGCAACTAAACTACTACTCAGTGATATGAACAACATAGGACCAAAATTTCTGCCCTGAGACAATATTTTCCATGCTGATGCCCAGTRTTTTGAATAAAAGTTCCATTGAACAAAATGTTCAGTATAAATTTGACAGCAGGTATAATTATTTTTCTGGTTCAGACAAAGAATAGTTATTTAACAAGAATTTTGACCAAATTCAATGACTTCCCTAAAGAGTAGTCCATAAGAAGGCTTATTTGCATTCATTAGATTAGCTGTCTTTGCTTTACATGATGGTGTCAAAGAAATCAAATCCTTTCTTCAGCTTGTCACAAAATCCAAATTGATATTATACCATATATTCTGTTGTTAGCTATTAATTTATTTGTAGCTTAAGACCCTAAAAACAGAGAGGATTTAAATACAGAACTGAATGGTTGCATTAACTTTATATGGTTTTCAATCAGATAATCTGTATCAGACATAGAGATAGAGAAAGACATGGAAGGAATATGAGGAGTATGATAGGCAGCCYGGAATTTCAGTACTGCAGCTGGTATTTTGTAAGCATCACAGCAAAAAGGAGATTTAAAGGAGGTATTAAAGTAGAATAGCAAAGAAGCTTATCTGATTGATTTTGTCTTTTTCTTTCCTCTTTCACTTCAGTTTACATGAGGCACAATATCATTAAGATCTGTGAAAAGGAGTTTTCAGAACCATTACACATAATATATGCACATGGCAAAGCCGAAAAATGAATACTTGTGAACAGTAACAATACATGGTTGTCTTGCCTGTGCACATCCAACAGCTGTACTGCAGAGCAGCACTAATTAATTCAGAATCATTCAATGCATCTTCAACTGCTGTAACTAACATGAATGTTAGTCATTCTTCCTGATGATGCTGTTGAAGGCAGTGGTGAGGGTTAATTATTGCTGTCTGAAATATATCTGTCCAGAAATAATTTGGCTGTATAATGGTTAGAATGTAAAATCAGGTTTTTTTCAGATGAGTTGTTTGGTGAGTCAACACTGTCTGAAAAATAGAAACTTTTTAACATAAACGAGTACAAGAACATTTCTCAAATAGTGTCCATTCATTCTCATGTGCCTATTCTTAGGTGTCTCTTTTTCTAATTTTGAAGCTTTTGGTTATTTTTTTGTTCCTTTTTTTTTCTTTAGGATGTGTGTTCCATCTGCAAGCTACAGAGAAAACACTGAAGAGTCCATTCATTCTTTTTTCTTATGACTCATCATGGCTGTTGATATGGATTAGAAGAATGCAATCTGAAATAATGGGTTTTTCTGTTATTGTACAACAGGAATGCTATATTTTCAAAATGTAAGAATTGCAGAATTTTGAAGAACTCTGTCAGGCTCAAATATATGACATGGCATATAATACAAAGGGCATGTAACCTCAATAATTTTCACAATTACTTCAAATAGCTCTAGTCCATGCTTTTTTTTCTCAGAGTTTCATTTTAACCTTTAAGGATATGTATGTGGCCTGTATTTAGATACATATATATATATATATATGTGCTGGTACGTTTACATAATTGTGTGTGTGTCTGTGTGCATGCCCAACTATATATGTGTGTGTGTGTGTGTGTGTGTGTGTGTGTGTGTGTGTGTGTGCGCACGCATACATGCATGCACACACGTGTATAGATTTGCATATCTTCATGTTTAATTCTCTGACTCATGAGGGGATAGATATTCCCTGTCACCTTTGGCCTCCATATTTCTGGTGTACCATAAAAATATTAGAAAACAAGTGTTCCTCATGAAAAAGATACCAAAAAGACACAAAAAGCTGGTAGAGCTAGCACAGCCCCAAACACAACCTACTGCATATAAGGAAACTTCAAACTTGTTGCCACATAACAGATCTCCTGGTCAGATTCCTACAAGCTAGCAGGAGATACAGATACAAATCCAAGAGTATGTATGACACCAGATCAAATCCTCTCAGTCTCAAACGAGTGTAAAACAATACCTTGAAATGCAAAAAGTAGGCCRTCAAGTTTTCTTTCTTTTATTATTGAGTTGTCAACTTGTCCTTTCTTGGGGGATTTCTGCTGTTTTCTCTTTGAAAGTCTCTTTCCTTTTTGGAGGCCGGTCTTTTTAATGCACCTAATACAATAAAAAGTCTAGTTTTCTTTCACAGTAAGAGTAGACTGCCTTCAAAGTCAAATTGGGTTAAATGAAGTTTGATGAAGAACAACAGGTGTACTTGCAGGGTTCTTAAGAACTGGTAAATATGAACCCAGAACTAAACCTGTCTCATGAGGAAGTCTTGTGAAATGTTTGTGAATTTTGTAGAATCCTGAAGGGGAGGCCTTTGCACATCTGAGAAGGTAGCCTCAGTGACTAGCCAATGCTTTCATGAAGATACTTTCAACATACTCAAGAAGTTCTATACTTACGAAGGAGTTTAACTGAGAAGGAAAAATGTGAAAAATCTAAACAAAATGAACAGTGATGCTGAACATTGCATGCTGTCATTTTCTATTCCAATATAAAGTTGAATCACAGGATATTTTAGTTCTACTGCAAGAAAAAAAATTTCAAAAGTCCTAAATGAAAATAACATCAACAAAAAGGCAGAACAAACAAACAAAAAGTCCCTGAAGAGCTCATGTCTCAAACCAATTAGGGTTTTTAAAATAAATATTTCAAACTTTAAAGGGAAAAAGAGGGGAAATTYAGATGAAGATTGAAGAAGGTGGTTGATTAGATGTAACTAAAGGCAGAGCCACTCTGTGAATGGGAAGTAGGGGCAGAGATATACAGAGAAGCATCACCTGAGAATGCCAAAAGCAGCAAAACTCTGAATTAGAAGAGTCACAGAATAAAGCAGAGCAGTACCACAGCCCATCCACAGTTACTTAAGAGAGCCTTTCAGAAGTGCTCTCAGCTATCACTCAGGCCAGAGGTGATACAGATTATTTCACAAGAAATCAACAGAGACAAGCATAGTTCAGGATTATTATTTTGTGCTTAAAACATATCTAAAATATTGTTGCCAGCTGATCCATAACTGCCATCTGAATGTTTTTCAAAATACTACACAAGTCAAAATAATTGTTTGATTTGCAAGTCACCACTCCTACACTGCTTGTTGACTGCCTAAAGCTCCAGATCATGCAACTGGTGCAAGAGAGAGGGGTGAAAAAGATGCCAAGTCCTTGCTGCTGATACTCCTGGGAGAAGAATCTTGTTCCATTTCTTGTGTTAAAGGTGGCAGAAACTACCAGCATTAGGCGCTGATTATTTTGTGGGGACTCTGACTAAAAGTGTGATTGTTCAGTGAAAACAGGGGAATTATCAAGTGGATTAAATGTTGGAATAGGTATAAATGTTTACACTTTAATACAGCTAAATATTGCAGCCACCACTTCACACATAATCAGTTGGTTAAATCAAAATCTGTGCTAGGGAGACAATTTACTAATTAATTGTTTAAATAATATAACTACTTCTGGATAATAATGGAGCAGTTTTTTTAATCCCGTGTAAAGAAAGAATATTTAATTTAAATCCTTCTATAAGGAAACCATAGAAATCATAGAGAGAGTTTTATTGAAAGGAACCTTAAAAGTTCCTCTAGTTCTTACTCCCTCACCATGACCACGGACATCACCTACTAGTTCATGTTGCTCAGAGTACTGTCCAACCTGGCCTGGAAAACTTCCAGTGACGGAGCATTTACAACATTTACGAAGTATGTTTTTGATGCATAGAAGTTACATTTTTATTTTCAGAATTGAGTGTAAAGGTAAATTAACACCGATCATAGAAGAGGTTCCATATTTTTTGTGAAAATATACCAAACCAAAATGAAACCAGAGAAGTTTATGAAATTAAGTATTACTTTTTTGTCCAAATTACAAACACTATGATGAGTCTCTGTTAAACATATTTATTAACCCCCATAGTGTGAATCAAGACGGTGTGTGTCTTGGTGTATAATGAAGTTTTACAAGTGTCTTGAAATCAAATTCTAATCATTATCTCTTCTTGGAGTTGCATTTTAATAGGTAGTATCATTGACATTAACAGGAATTGATGTCTGACTGGTCAAATAGCATTAAACAGACATACCAGATGACTAAAATCTTATTTGGATTACTTTATTTTTCTCAGCTTTATTGTAGCTACCATTATTAATCTTAGAATAATTCTAATTATATTTAATTTTTTAGATTTTTAGAACCCCATTTCCTAGTCACATAAAATATCAGCTTTAAAATAATAAGAAAATAATTTCTAATTTTTGCATTTGAGAAGAAGGTATTAATAACTCAAATAAATCCTGAAGATCTGCAGGACAATAGATCTCAAAAATTATTCTTTAAACACTTTGTGATAATAAATATACCTTAAAATCTTTTTGCATCCAATTCATGATTCTAAGAAAATTATGTTTGGATTAGTTCAATCATAAATTRCCAGTTGCTTATATTAGCAACTAGCAGGCTGAAAATCACGATATCTATGACATTAAAATTTTCAGGATCTTAGATAAAGAACCAGATACTTTTGAGACTATATATGAAAGCCGATATCTTCAAATATATATTTTTGAAAAGTTTCAAGCAGCAGTTGGAAGCTCTTTTCAGAAGAGAACAAAAGACACTTTGATCTCCAGATGATGCTTCTATCAGTAGTAGCTACAAAAAAAATGATTATACAAATAGCATATTTCATTATTGTGACATAGCAGTAGCAGAATTATTTTACATGTCTGTTATAACTAAAGACAAATCGTAAAAAGAGAATGTAAAATATAATTTTTGAAATTTTCAAAAGAATTTTTATGGAATTTTAGAATAGTTATTTATTCTCAGGAAGAATTTTCTTCCTTGTTTTCACAGAACTTCTCTGGGAAGACAGCTTTTTATTCCACTGTACAACTATCTTGTGCAAAACTGTTTCATTTCATGACCAATTTATAAGCTGTAGGTGACTACCATAGATAACACTTAAAGGTAGCTGAAGGTCTCTCTTAAGATCAATATTTAAGAGCCAAGAGAGACTTAAGCTCAATATTACCTCTTTTTATAAATAGAAAAATTCCATCCTAAATCGTTCTCCTTCTGCTTCAAGAATTACATGCAATTCTTCTGTTAGTAAAAAGATTTAGGAATATAGCTCTCTGCATGCTGAGATGAAGATTTGCCACTAAAGTCTAATTTGATTTATCAATCAGCCAATTAGTGTATTATTAAAAATTCACTGCAGGGTCAATCTTTTGTTGATTAACATAATTAAGTTATCTGCTTTCTAAGCTAGGGTGCTTGGTAATCAGCAAAGTCTGTAGGCCAAATTCCACCCTCCCCTTTCTACACAACTTTACAGCAAGGGGCTGTCTCCTAGACTTTGGCAGAAATAAATATAATTGTCTGTGAAACAAGAGCAGCACACTAGAATGTTTCTAGAAAGACCTTAATTTCCATAAAGGCATTAAATGAAGGGCCTGAACACAAAGGAGGAAGAGACTTTCTTTTCTCCAAGTAGATTTATGTTAATATGTGATGCTATGCAATAATGTCAGTTTGTAATTTTAGACTCTAGCTATTGCTCATGAACGTTAACGTGAAACTTAATTTGAAATTGTTGGCCAGAARTTAGACTTTCAGAAGAGTGAAGGTATAAAGGTATGATGGAGAAATTACATAAAATGTGAATCATGCAGAATTTAATACAAGTACTTAAAGACATATAAGACTAAGAGAAATACCTTTTATTTTGAGATATCTGGAACTCCTCTTAAATATTGAAATATTATTTTTGCTCAGTTGCATGTAAATTGAAACTGTAATAGAAGCTTCCATAAAGTTCAACAAAATTTCAAGGGATCAGAAACTTCATTTTCTAAAGCTTAAAATACCAAATCCAGCAAATTTATTGTTTTGTGTATGTTCCAGTGCTTACAGTGGAAACAAAGTATGATAAACACTAAACACTTCAGAAAAGTGCCCCCACAACTACTATGTCAGGTCTTTGCTGGTGGATCTCACCTGCTAAAGAGGAACAAAAKATATTGATGTCAAGAAGTAGTGAATATGCTGAAAAAATACCATTCAAAGAGGTGTAAATCCATCAGAAACTTACGTAATGCAATGAAAATTTCTGACATAGTTTTTTACTAAATGCAGACTTTTGCAAACCTTGATGATCAGATGATTCTCAAATCACAAGATGTACTATAAATACTCATTAATTAGGATGATAAATTGAAAACAAGGGTGTTTCTTTGGTTTTTGTGCTATTTGTGAATGAGATACTTGAGGAAATAAATTTTTAAGAAAAAAGTCTTTTAAATAATGAGATATTCAGGAAACAATGGTTATTTTCTCCAATGAATTATATCAAAGAGCTACCTTTGGTTAATAGTTGGATGCCATGATCTTAGAGGTTTTTTCCAATGCAAGAAATTCTATGATTCCAGAATTCTATATAAAAGACCCTTTTTTGTGCATTTCACACTTTCAACAGAAAAAGCCAGCACTTAAAAAGATTTTAAAAATTTTTCTATTTGAATTAGTCATAGATATTGCTGAAAAAACCCCAAACAAAATAACAAAAGCCAAGAGAATTATTTTTTAGTAGAAGTTGCTGCCTAAATAGCATCTTAAATACTACCCACAAAATTAGTTTCATCCTTCTTTTTTGTTGAGTTTTCTGAGGATGCCACTTAATTAATAGCTTGCTATAACTCTCCTTTATGCTGAGGATTCTGTTAGTTCTTTAATAATGTCCTTTATTTTGAACTTAAAAGGCTAAGTGACCTTCTGTTGAAAATCAAGAAAGTTCTGCTTATTTGAAAAGGACAGAGAGGGAAAAAACTCAAATTGCACTATAAATTTAGGAGGTTGTGAATAACAGTAACAAAACCTGTATGGTTGTTCAGGTCTTTCTTTCAAGTATATTATTATTTCAATTTTTTTTACTTCAAATCATTAAGACCCACCAGATGAGACAGGGAAAAAAGGAATTTTTAAGGGAAAGTCGGAGCATCCCTTAAAGGTCTGCCTAGATGTCTATGTATTTCAAGTGGAAAAGAATAAATGATTGACACTCATAATAAGTACATTGAAATACAAGACTTTGACCTGTAATTCATTAGAAATGATATTATGGTAAGTGGCATCCACAGCTACCTCATATACCACCCAGAAATGCCAATATTTTTACCCTACAAATTCCAAATGGGATGAATTTTAATATGTAATATATGAAAAAAAGATTCAGAAAATCATAAGAAACTGATAATTCTTGCTGCTGTTGCTGACAAGAATGGGACTATGAGCATTTTACTCAAAAACATTAAAAACCAAAATTGTCAGCAGCTATAAGCTAAAGAGATCCATTTTAAAGTGACATATGAAACTTAAAACAGAAAACTTGAAGAGTAAAAAGGAATGAAAGTTGTGAACACAAACCTTTCTGTTATGAATATTAGCAACTGATACATAAGCACACATAGAAACTGATGCAAGGCTCTGAAATTAGTGCTTCTTTTTCTTTTATGTTAGCAGAAAAGATGTTGCTTTCCTTCTCAATAGTTTAGAGATTCATCCAAAGGATAATGTTCAAGACTGCACACATCAGCATGTTGATTATTTTTCCTGTGCAGAAGTACATCATGCGGTTTATAGCATCATCCCTGCAATGTATGAATACAGGGCACATTCTCATTGAGAACTGTGGAGGTTAACTTATTTGAAAGTAATTGTCCTTACCTGTTAGTCTGAAAGAGTTCAAAATGATTTAACTGAACAGTCAGTGACAGAATTATGCACCTTTTGCTGTTTCTGTAATTTGATGCACAAAGCATTTTGCAGATAATCCAGAAAGAATAATTGTCACAAGAAATTTGTGGTCAAAGGCCAAACAAATATGTAGAAAGTGAACATGAAAGTCATCTACTGCATGTAAGTTTACTGTGAGCAGCACAGCTGAAATATGATGTTCTCAGCCAAACAAAAATYCCTTCCAAACAAATATCCTGTCCTCAGTAATGGGCAGACTTGAAAACTTAGGCAAAAGCATAAAACAGGGCAAACTACAAGGCAAGTATATAACATCTCTCAGTGGTCTATAATGTCAGTAATTCTGTGAGACAGAGATACCATCATGCTCAAGTAGCACTAAAAATATCATCTGATGGATGAGGCACAAGAGAGACAATAGTGCAAGTGAGTCCTAGATTTGTCTCAGCATCCAGAACTTTTTTGGCTGAAGTATTTTGAAAGGGTCCTCTGATTGTAAATGCTCACCTCAAAGGCTGCCAAGAACAGAACCACTCCACATTAGCCAACAATAAAGTCCATCTCCTTTACCTTTTCTCATCTGAGGAAAGGAGAAGTCTTAATTTCTGTGGGTTTTTTACTGGGAAGTAGAAAGGCATGATTAAACTTTGTGAAAATATGACATTTAAATACATCTAAAGAGTTATCAATATAATAAATGGCTACAGTTCATTACCCTTTGAGTTAATTAAGCTAATTTACTTCAAATCCCAGTCCCCTGTCTAACTCATTCTCTGCTAAGTAGATCCTGTAGCGATAGGACAAGGAGTTGTGGTTTTAAACTAAAAGATGATAGATTCAGACTAGATATGTTGAAGAAATTTTTACAGTGGGGAAACACTGGACTAGGTTATCCAGAGGGTTTCTACATATCCCATCCATGGAAACATTGAGGATCAGGTTGAATGGGACTCTGAGCAAGCTGATCAAGCTGAAGATGTTCYTGCCAATTGCAGTGTGGTGAGGACTAGATAAACTGTAAAGGTCTCTTCTAACCCAAACCATTCAATGGTTCTGGGAAATGTAGGCTGTACTGATGGATGTGAAACTATGACACTTGGTGTAGTTACTTAAAGTGATCATTACAGGTGTGACCTAACTCCCCAAAGGCTGAATATTCCTACAATAAATATACTTTGTGTCAGCCCCTGCCTGGATGGTTTGAAGTGTATTTTAGCTTCTTTAGCATATGAAGATAATGTTTCCATAGATATGAAGATAATGTTTCCATAGATGACTGTTTATAATGTGCCCCCAAAATGTGTCCACCAACAACACATGGATTCAGGTAAAATTCAAACAGTAGATGTATGACAAAATAGTGTTCCAGTATTTATTTCACCTACCTACATGGAATGATTTAAAGTATACTAAACTTTTGACTTAAAAAGTTCTTCATAGCAGAATAACATTCTCAGAAGCTATCCAATCTTAAAACTTCAGTATATATCTCCAAGTTAGTCATCAGATTGCAATTACTGCAATTAGGCTCTATTGTGCCCATAGCTGGTGCTAATTTATGCTGCTTTAGAGAGTATAAAACCATGTCACTAATGTTTAATTAGAAGGGAAGGGTAGATAGGTGGAAATATTAAAGAATTACAGTGCCATTAACAGAACAGATACATAGAWGTAAAAAAGATTATCTACCACATCAGCAAGGCAGCATTTTACTGTACCTTAAGAATCCTACTGACAACTCCAGAGACACTGGGTCTGAAAAATGCATCCTAGAGGGATCAGAGCAGGGTACCAACATYGCTGCCTTCACTCCTTTCAGACTTGGGCCACATATGGTAATGATGCCATTAGTGTTAGGGGTGGGGTTCAGAGAGAGAGCCACAGAACCTAGAGCTCCAGGGAAAAYGGGACTGGAAAAGGTATGGTAAGGAGATCATGACAGGATTCCTACACTTCTATCTTCACATCTAATATAGGTTATCAGTGATGGTGGAATTAGCTGAAGTTATATGAAGATAGGGTGAGATCACTTGACTTGTTTACCATAGACAGAGACTGAAGGGGAGATGTGTTTGCAGTCTGCAGTTTCCTCACGAGGGTAAGGGCTGGGGTAGGAGCCTATATCCCCTCATCAGAAAGAATCAGTGATCAGAAAGAAAACATGAGTGCCTGGTCTGAAGTTGTGTAAGAGGAGATTTAGGGAAAGGTTCTTAATMCACAATGTAGCTGGGCGCTGGGAGACATTCGCCAAAGAAAATGGCRCCAGACCTGCAAAATTTCAAGACACATTTGGATAGTGCTTTCAGGCATGTGGCATCATTCTTGGGGTGATTCYTCACAGGGCCAGGAGTTGGACTTTGATGGTCTTTGGTGTGTCCCTTCTCATTCAGGTACTCTTTGATTCTATGATGCTAAATAAAACCCACTGTGTTTTTGATGGATATTAGGTGGGCAAATTTGCCCTTCCCAMCTATTAGTATCAGAAGATCCAGACTGCAAATCTGTAGGATATAATTTGGTTCAGATTTAGACTACTCTTTTTAAAATAATTTCCCCAGCAGCAAAGTATTTTACAGAACATAAGCAACATCTCATTACCCAGTTCAATCTGAGGGATATATATTTTATAGGGTGTTAATATATATCAGCAAGATTTTCTTTTTGTATTAATATTCTGGATTTACTGTATTACTTGGCTAAAACAAAAACTCCAAATCTGTTGATTTCTACAAGTTGTAGCAATGTTATTTCTAATCTTACATATTTACTGCTTTGGCTCCTCTTTTATAGCAGCATCARTTCCTCACAGAGCAGCCCCCAATAACTAACTGGATTTGCAAGCTAATCAATGTCTTTATCTAAGCAAAGAGAGCCAACTGCCTGTAGTCTGACAAATCATAAAAGGAAACTGTGGCATGCTCTTATATTACAAAAAAAAAACTTATCTATCAAATAGAAAATTGTAATGTTTGCTGATATTTCCAGCTAAAAGAAACAGTAGCACACCCCCTTGATCTCACCAGMCATTTTCTCTAAGTACCTACAAAGCAAAATTACACACAGAACAGTGTGTGTGTGAAATACTGCAATCAAGTCTTCTATGCATACACACCATCTTTCACAAAATGCCCATTTGCAAATCACTGATTTTCAGTCAAACAAAGATGTAATCTAAGGGACCTCACATTTGTTACCAGCTGAATGGAAATTTCCAACTTATATAAGTGACACAAATGCCATTTGAGTAAAAGAAGTTATGGCCTGAGAGGGAAGGGA